>APFE030609891.1:0-82113 GCA_000404065.3 Pinus taeda
TCCAGAAATCTCCCTTGCTCTCTTGCTCTCCTTCTCCCAATCTGCTCATGAAAGAATGAATGATCTTTCCTCCTTTTCCTCCTTTAATATAACTCCAAGTGACTTTTGGGTGATCCAAGTGACTTTTGGGTGATCTCTAAATCCAATGGCTGAAATAGATTTAGATCAATGTCTGAGATTAAATGCACATTTAAATCTCACTTTCTATTTTTTAATTCACCCCACTTTAATAAAGACCCACTTAGTCATTTATTTCCAAAGTCACTTTTCCTTCCTAATTTTTCATTGACTTTATAAAAGTCACTTTAAAATTAGACTTAGTAACTTTATCACTTAAAGTCACTTTTAAATTAGATTTTAACTTTATAAAAATTATAAAGTCACTTTAGGAGAAAAATTAAAATCTTTTTGGACACTTTTCCCTAGGCAAAAGATCAAAGCCTAAGGGAACCACCTGTCCTCTGGTACCAAATTTCAACACTCCCTCTTATCGAGGAAGGTGTTCTTCACCACACCTATCTTGTCTTTGAAGTAGACATGCTTGCCCCGTGGTAAGACTTTGGTAAGAATATCTGCAACATGCTCATCAGTGGGAATATACTCAAGCTTCACAGCTCCCTTTTGAACATAGTCCCTGATGAAATGATATTTGATCCCGATATGCTTTGACTTGTCATGAAATATTGGATTCTCTGTGAGTTTAATGCAACTCTGATTATCAGAGTAAATCACTGAAGGTCTCAATGGGTTACCAAAGAAGCCAAACAACATCTTGCGAAGCCAGATGGCCTCACAACTAGCTAGACTGGTTGCCATATACTCTGCTTCCGCTTAATTCAGTGCTACTGACTGCTGCTTCTGGCTGAACCATGACACTACTGTTGAACCCAACCCAAAACAACACCCTGAAGTGCTCTTCCTATCAGAAGCACAACCTGCCCAATCAGAATCAGTATAACCTGCCAATCTCATTCCATCCCCTTGCCTGTAGTCCAGACCATAATCCACTGTCCCCTACAAGTACCGCAAAATGTGTTTTGCAGCCACCCAGTGAACCTTCCTAGGCTCACACATAAACTGACTCATCGTGTTGACTGCAAAACAAATATCTGGTCTAGTGTTGACCAAATACATCAAGGAACCAATCAGCTGCATGTACAATGTGGGATCCACCAACTCGGAATCCGAAGCATAAAGCTTCTTCCAGTTGGTAATCATCGGTGTCGACATGGGTCTACAATCCTCCATGTGCAATCTGCTAAGGATGTCCACAATATACTTCCCCTGCCCCAGGAAGAAATGCCCCTCCTCCTGCCACACCTCCAAACCCAAAAAGTAATGCATCAAGCCAATGTCCTTCATCTCAATCTCCGTCGCAAGATCTCTCTTGCAGTGCTCTATGAGTCTCTCTGCACCTGTAATGACCAAGTCATCCACATACAACACCAAAATGAGAGGCTCCTCACCTATCACAATAAAGTAAAGGTTCGGATCTGCCTCACTCTTTGTGAAACCCATCCCCTGCAAATAACTATCTATCCTGGAGTACCAAGCTCTGGGAGCTTGCTTTAGGCCATAAAGGGCCTTCTTCAGTCTGCACACATGGGACTCCTTCCCATGCACCTCAAAGCCCTGTGGCTGCTCAATGTACACCTCCTCCTGTATGAAGCCATTGAAAAATGCGGTCTTCACATCCATCTGGTGGATCTTCCAACCCATCTCTGCTGCTATCGATATAATGGAGCGAATCGAAGTATATCGAGCCACGGGAGCGAAGGTCTCCTCATAATCAACTCTCTCTACCTGGGAGAACCCTCTAGCCACAAACCTCGCTTTGAATTTCTCAATGCTGCCATCTGCAGCATGCTTTACCTTGTAAAGCCATCTGGAAGTAACCACGGACTTGCCCTCAGGCCTCGGCACCACCTCCCAAACATCATTCTTCATGATAGAAGAATACTCCTCCTGCATGGCCTCTCTCTAGACCTGCTAGCTAGCTACCTCCTCATAGCTAGAAGGCTCAGAGTCAAGGATGTTGGTAACCATCGCCATATATCTACAAAATATCTCAGGTGGTCTACTCTCTCTGACTGGCCTCTTCGGCTCAGCAACAGATGTGGCATCTCTTAAGGTGTCCTGAAGCCACTTGGGCTTCCTCTTCCCTAAGCATGCTTCTCCCATAGGAGAATGAAATTCCTCCTCCTCATCATCATCAGTAGCCTGAACTCCTGACTGTCTATCTTCTGTCCTCCTGCCTACACCTGAACCTGTAGAAGCTGAGGTACCGTGTGAACTGTCCATCAGTGGAATCCCTAGTGAACTGCTCTGTGACCTGCTCAGAGCACCACCCCTCTGGCTCGATGAGCCACTGCTCACTGATGGACCTGACATCCTCATAGATGTACCACCTGATCCTCCTGATCTCTGCCCACTGGATCCCTGTGACTGACTCAACTGCTGCTGAGGGTCTGGCTGATCCAGATACTCCAACTCTCGTGATCTCCTAAAGGGCCCTGTCCTCCTCGAACTTCACATCCCGTCTGACAACAACTCTCCTCTGTGCAGGAATGTAAATCCGAAAGGCCTTTGAGGTCTCACTGTAGCCCACAAAGATACCCTTCTCTGCGGTGGGCTCTAGTTTGGTCCTCTTCTCCTTGGGTATATAGGAGTATGTAATGCATCCAAAGATATGAAGATGACCAATATCAGGCTTCTTCCCAGAGAAAGCCTCCTCCGGAGTCATGTGCCCCAAGGCACGATGCGGACTCCTGTTCTGCAAGTAAACAGCTGTGTTGCAGGCCTCTGCCCACAAAAACAATGGCAACCCCTGATCATGTAACATGGCTTTGGCAGCCCCTATGATGGATCTGTTCTTCCTCTCCGCAACCCCGTTCTGCTGGGGGTTGTAAGGAACAGTGAACTCCCTCCTAATGCCTGCCTCCGCACAATAGTCAACAAACTCTCCAAGGGTGTACTCTCCTCCGTTGTCCGACCTCAGGGACTTGATCTTCCGACCTGTCTGTGTCTCCACAAGAGCTCTGAACTCCTGAAACCGCTTGAAGACCTCACTCTTGGTCTTCAAGAAATAAATCCAGGTCCTCCTGGAGTGATCATCAATGAATAAAACATAATACTCATATCCACTCAAGGAAACATGAGACATCCGACCGCTGACATCAGAATGTATCAAATCAAGTATCCCAGTCGCTCTGTTGTCACTGCTGGGAAAAGGGGATTTGGCAAACTTGCCCATAGCACATCCTCTGCAAGTATCAAAGTGATCAGTACTGAAATCTGGCATACCTGTAGTGATCTCCCACAAGGTCCTCAAGGCTCCATGATACATATGTCCCATCCTGCGGTGCCAAACCTCAGACTGCTCAGAACTGCTAGCTCTGCTGTCGGTACTACTACTTAATGCCAAAAGGGGCTGGAATGCAAACCTGTACACCTTTGCATGGCGTACACCTATCACTCTAGCTGACTCAGCTGGAGCGCCCCTGGGATACATAAACACCTGTCCTCCCTGAACAGTACCTCATATCCTCTGTCCTCCAAAGCTGAGACAGATATGAGGTTCTTCCTCATCCCTGGCACATAAAGAACCTCTGTCACTTTCAAGGGAGGTTTGGACTCCCTCTGAAATGTCAATGTCCCCACCCCGACTGCTCTAACAACTCTGTCATCACCGAGTACTACCTCTACATCAGTGCCACTCTCTGAAAGCTCTGAGAAGTACTCACGGACTCCTGTCATATGACGTGAAGCCCCACTGTCTACATACCAGATACCTGTAGATGCTCCGCTAATCGAGGGAAAAACCTGCTCCCTCTGAACCTGTATGGCAGGTGATCCTGCACTAGAGGACTCAGACATAGTGAATGCAAACTCCCGGTCAAAACGACCGTCAAAGTCCTCAATCTCTACTGATGCTGCCAAACTCTGGTTCTTCCCCTTCTTCTTCTTCTTCTCCGGACACACAACTGCATAATGTCCCATCTTTTGACAATTCCAACATTTCACCTTGGAATAGTCCTTCTGTGTGTTTACCTGTTTACCTTTACCTTTGCCTTTGCCCCCACCACTACTTGTGGAAGCCTGCTTCTTCCCTTTGCCTTTCTTGCCTCCTGCCACCAGTGCTACATCCTCATCCTGCTCAACTGGCTTGGCTGCCCCACGCTGACCTTTCCTGATCTCTGTCTGAATGCAATCATCCCAAAACCTCTCCCATGTGGGAAGGGTCTCACGTGCACAAACCCCATCAGCAAAGTTCATCCATGAACGGGGGAGGCCATTTACCGCAATCCGCACCAACTCAGTGGGTGGAATGGCCTCTCCAATCGCTGCCAACTCATCTCTCACATTAGTAATCTTAGTGAGATATCCAGCTGCACTATCATTCCCCATCTTAATGTTTTTCAGTTTCTCCTTCAGAACCATTTTCCGGTTCTCATTGGTACTCTGGTAGAGATTGGACAATGCTGTCCACATCTCATGGGAATTGCTCTTTCCTCTCACATGAGGAATAATGGTCTTTGATTCTGTCTAGAATCAGCCTCTTACCCTTGTTGTTCTTTTTATTATAAGCAGCCAACTGAGTAGCATCAGTAGGCACAACAACAGGGGTCTGTGTGGTATGCACATGATATCCCAGACTTCTGCCTCCTCAAAGATACTCTGCATTCTCTCCTTCCAAACGTTGTAATTTGTATGCCTATCCAACCTATCCTCCACCCTCAATCCCAATGACATCCTGCTGTCCTAAAATTGAAAAATAGCACTGTTGTAGTAAAGATAAAACCTGTTGTTTATGAAAAATCAGCTTGCTGGAATTTTCTGAGTGAAAAATCAGCAGCTGTAATTTTTCTCTTTGCTATCCCAAACTGTCCTTCAGCACTTAACCTCTGATACCATGTAAAAATTTCTGTTTTCCCCCCCCGGTTTTCAGTTTCTCCTTATTTCTCCCATGTAGTTAAATGCCCTTTCCCATAACCATACATTCAACAAGCTGAATAAAAACAACAACAACAACAACAACAACAACAACAAAAAAATTGCTGAAAACACAAAATTCTGAAAATTTTACAGAATGTTGGAAATTGCAGAAATAAAAATCAGCAGTAATAAACAGTCATTAAAACACATTAAAACACTGATATTTTTGGTCAATGTGAACCTGGAAAAACCCCCTACAACTCTTGGGAAAAACCAGTTTGAGAGCTCTTCTTTATTTCTGAAAAAAGCCTTTTTACAGTAAGAAAATATTCAACAAAAATCAGCAAGCAAACTTTTACAACTTATCTCAGCCTTGCTGAAAAACTGCCCTGCTGAAACTTTGTTGTTGTTACTCCGTTGCTGAAACTCCGCTGCTGATACTCCGCAGCTCACTGTCCAGAAATCTCCCTTGCTCTCTTGCTCTCCTTCTCTCAATCTGCTCATGCAAGAATTGAATCGAATGTGATCTTTTCCTCTTTTTCCTCCCTTAATATAACTCCAAGTGACTTTTGGGTGATCAAGTCTTAAATCCAATGCTTGAAATAGATTTAGATCAATGGCTAGATTAAATGCTCATTTAAATCTCACTTTCATATTTAATTCACCCCACTTTAATAAAGACCCACTTAGTCATTTATTTCCAAAGTCACTTTTCCTTTCTAATTTTTCATTGACTTATAAAAAGTCACTTTAAAATTAAGACTTAGTAACTTTATCACTTAAAGTCACTTTTAAATTAGATTTTTAACTTTATAAAAATTATAAAGTCACTTTAAGAGAAATATTAAAATCTTTTGGACACTTTTCCCTAGGCCAAAGATCAAAACCTAAGGGAACCACCTGCCCTCCGGTACCAAATTTCAACAAAATTCGGAGTAACGAGGCTCAGATGAATTTGGTGGTGCAGAAATTTCATTAAAATGAACATGCCTACGAATAGTCACACATAATGAATGAATTGATCAAATCGCTTGTGTACTTTAGAGTCCACAATATAACCAACAAAAATACCTTTATGTGACAGGTTCTAATTTCTTTTTTTTTCTCAACTGAAATGTGAGCCCAACACTCGCATCCAAAAACATTGATATAGCCAATATATAGTTTCTTGCTAGATCTGTTTTACTCATGAGTAACAATCAAAATTGCTCTTGTAGGTAGCTTGTTCAAAATGTAGTTTGCCAAAAAACAGCGTCCCACCAAAATCTTTTCTACAAGCCCCTTCTAACTTCGCCCTCTTTTTCCTTTCAGTAACCCCATTTTGTTGTGTGGTTTCTAAGGAACAATGCCTTGAGACTTATTCTTGGTAATACTCCCCCAACCATTATCTATGTGAAGAACCTTAATTTGTATACTATATTATTTTTCAACTAGGACCTTGTTACCTCACAATCTAGCACAACCATTAAGGAAAGGAAACTTAAGGAGCAACTACTAGACTAAGTGACAACAACGGGCCAATGACCCACTATCACCTCAGTCAAGGTCCCCTGATTTATAAGAACATACACTGACAGTAGGAGTCTCGGTAGGAAGCGAATCACTTAGGATGAATAGATCAATGATTTAGGTGTGAAGTGATTCCACAAAGCTCATTCAAGGACAGTCACAATAATGATTTAATGCTTCAAAGAAGCTAAAATATCTCCAAGAAAAGCTTTAGTATGAAGAGATCAAGACCTGGGGTTTTAGATATGATGATGGCAATCGGTATTCTTAAGGTCAAGATTCTATGAGGTGTTGTAGGACCTCTCAAAGAAACTATATGCAATGATTTTAATACTTCCAAAAGTTATTTGCCACCTTTGAGAGACCTAGGAAATAGTTGCACTAGACCTAGGGTTTTCTGAATGATCATGGGAAGAAATACTTCCAAGGTACTCACTAGGTCAAGGCAAGGGAGGAGAAAGGGTTTTTTATGATTTATTACAACGAATACAATGCTCATACAACCCTCAAAGAAGTCCCCAAGGTGAGAGAGAAAGACCTAGGTTTCCCCTCTTAGAGTAACACCTAGGGCAAGAGATTTTATGGATGAAACTCGGGCGGATGCCCACCAAATTTGGAGCATAGGTAGCCTAGACCCTAAGCTTGATGTTTGGACCCTCGGGTTCTCTAAAAATCACCTCCCAAAAATTTCGCTACAAGCCCTAGATTTCCGCCCTACCTCTAAGTGACCGAAATTTAGGAGGAGAAAAGGTGGAGAAAAGAGAAGTTGATCACCAAAACTCTTAGATCAATGCCTATTCCTTGGGATATGGAATCCTAGATGCGTTAGATTGACCAAATTTGTCCTCAAGGAGGGTAAAAGTCAATGCCCTAGCTACCGACCATGAACAATTACCTACTATTAGAATATGGAGCTTCATGAAGACAAATAGCATTTTGTCACTAGGAACATTCATTACATGTTATATAATGAGTAACATATGCAAGAGCCAACCAAACAGCTTCCAAGAAAAATCTTCAACAAAATTAGGGCACAATAGCATTTACATGCATTGATTACATACATTAGACACTTTCAAGAGAAAGATTTCATCAACAAAAGAATTACACGATAATCGTGCAATATATCAATCCATATTCAAGAAGTAGCTCCAAGACAAGATCAAAAATCAGCTCCAAATATCATAGTGCATCCAAGATACTCCGATAGCTTCCAAAGAAAAAGTGTGAGTTACTTTATAAAAGAATCCAAGTGATGATGACGAGTTCTCACAAATGAGATTCTCTTTTATTTATATGACTCTAAATTTAATTAGCTTAATGAGCCCCCAAAATTATAAAATAATGTGTAAAATACAAGTCTTGGTGACAAGCCCATCAAGTAGTTAATAAAGTGATGAAGAAGCCATCCATAAGTGAGCCAAAATGATGAAATCGTGATGTAGAAAGGCCATTGGAGGGCCTTGTTGAGCCCTCAAGGTGCCATAAAGAAAGAGAGGGCTCCACGAATGATGCACAAAGGTGGTGGCCCCTTAATCTCTATGTAAATCATCATGTGGTGTTCCAAAGTGGTTTTGGGGCACAAGTATTGGTCTCATGGGTCTCCTGATGAAGAATAAGCCTGTAGACTGCTCCAAAATGAGGTCACTAACGATGGTGCTTGCGCTCCCATGTCTCAAGGGTGAGACAAACCTCCTTTAGGCCTTAGATCAGCTGTCAATCCATGTGTACATTGCTAATCCGGTTTGGGGCAATGTTTGTCCATGTGCATCATCTCGCAAATAATGTGGGGCAATGAACAAGTTCTTGAAGGTGTTAAAGGTGCCCATGAGATGAGATAATGCTCTATCACATGACAGAATCCCATGGCTCTCAACACATCCCATACAAGTCTCAATATGATCCTCTGGTGGGTTTGGGCCCCAGTTAAGTTGCCCAACCTGTGATAAAACCACCTGCCAATTATGCATAAGATCCAATGCGTCTCTTCACCACCAAATACAATAATTCATTGGTGCATCTAAGTGAATCAAGTTTGTTTGTCAATGGAACAAATGAGATGGGCTTCCCTTCCAAATTTGGGGCTTTGAGCATATAATAGTGTTACCTCCCTAGGTAGGAGTGGCTAATAAACAACCCTATTAGGTGTTCCCAGCCCCTAAAGGAAAAGACATGTCCAAAGTACACCCTTCAAGTCATAGGGGTCATGTGGATAATGATGAGGTAGAATTGGACACAAGGATCTCAAGGCCAAATGCCTTGGGCTCAAGGTAAGTAATGATGAGTGATATCAAGAGATTAGGGTGTATAGATGTAGGAGGGAGCAATCGTGGTACATGAGTTACCCCGACCTTGGTTTTTCCACGCTTCTTCATTTGCCTTTTACCTTTACTTGATTTTTGCTTTATTATACTACGCAGGGCTCCAGGGGATGAAAGCATGCTATGTATGACATAAGCAGTGAATACCCCCTTAAGGTGGGGTAGTTCATCACCCACCAACAATTGGGACATGCATGGGTTCCATAATGATGCAAGGGGTGCTCATAGGGGCCCTAGGAACCAAGGTGATGGCCTGGTGATAAAGGGTACAGCTCATGTTTAGCTTTTGTCCACGCGCTAATATATTGTCCTGACCATCCTTTGCATTTTGTGGTATTATTTCTTTGTATGTGGCCATGATATGTTTTTAATCTCTTTTTTTTAGATGCATCAACCTTCGGGGCATCATTCCAAACCCGATGCAAACATGTGGACAACGGGAGGGGGAGACAAATGCACATTGGAATAATAACAAACAAAGCTAATAAGTAAAAGGTAACACAAACAGTTATCAAGCAAAGAGAATTAACATATTCATTGCCCTATTGAATTCTCAACATGGTATCAGAGCTTTGGTTCTCTAAGGGCATCATGAAGATCTCTACAATAAAGAAGTTCATCAAGAAGATTGCAAGCCATCTCAAGAAAGGTATCAAGGAAGCATGGAATCTCTTATTTTCTTCAAGCAATCAATCAATCAAAGGGATGAAGGTCTCTTTTCGGCTCTCTCCAATACATTCCAAGACAAAGACATCTGGGTAATTGATATTGGTGCATCAAGGCACATGACTAGTCACTCCAACCAATTGAAGACCTTATCAAAAGGAAAATCCGCTTACTCTGTGGAACTTGGAGACAACAAAAGCTATCCAATGAAGGGCATTGGATCAACTTCCATAAAACTCAAGGATGTTAGCAACATCTACCTCGACAACATTCTATTTGTTCCAAGTTTGCACAAAAATTTACTTTCTATTTCAAGCTTAGAAGATAAAGGAGATAGAGTAGCCCTCATTGATGGAAAGGTAGTTGTTTGGGGAAAGGACTCAAGCATAGATCAAGCTAAAGTTATTGGTATCCGAGAAAGAATGCTTTATAGATTAATATCTCTTGTAAACCAAGCCCTAGTTCAAACTAAGATTAGTCCATGTTAACTTTGGCATCAAAGGTTTGTTCATCTACATTTCAAAATTCTTCCAACTTTAAATTCCATAGTAGATGGAATCCCAAATCTAAAGGAAGATCATGAAGGTGTCTGCAAGAAATATGCATTGGGTAAGAATACCAAGAGACCATTTGGAAGCAGTGTTTCGTGGTCGAAAGAAATCTTGGACCTTATCCACTTTGATGTATGTGGCCCTATGACTCCAAAATCACTTGGAGGCCATCTATAGTATGTCACATTCATAGATGATCATTCAAGAAAGACCTAGATTTACCTAATGAAAACCAAGGATGTACTTATAAAATTTGAAGAATTCAAAGCGGAAGAGTAGAGAACCCTACAGAGAGAAGAATCAAGATACTAAGATCTGATAATGGAGTAGAATATACATCTAAAGATATTATAGCATTCTGTAAGGAGTCTGGGATTAAGAGGGAGTCGATAGTCCCATACAATCCCAAACAAAATGGAGTCGCAAAAAGAAAGAACAGATCCATTGAAGAAAGTGTAAAAGCAATGTTACACGATCAAGATCTACCTAAGTTTATGTAGGGAGAGGCAACCAAGACAGCAGTCTACATTCAAAATCAATGTCCTCACAGATCCCTAGACAACAAAACTCTGGAAGAAGTGTTCATTGGGAACAAGCCATCTGTAGATCATCTCTGAATCTTTGGGTGTCCTGTGTATATTCATATACCAAAGGGCAAAAAAAAGAAGTTGGATCCTTCTGGTATAAAGGGGACTTTTGTTGGAATCTATATGAGAGATGGACATCACATTGAAGTTAGTTGTGATGTCATATTTGATGAGAGTATAGAATTTAAAAAATCAAAAGAACTTTCTATAGATTTTGATGACGAAGAACTTCCGATATTTGAGGAAAAAGTTGACAAGGGGGGAGAAGAATCACACCATGAAGAAGAAGGGCCAAGTGAACATGTTCAACCTGTGGTCATTCCCGAAACAAGGAAAAGACCTAATTGGTTGAAATCTACACTACTTGATGCAGAAGGTCATGGGGCAACACAAGGATCATTTAGAGAAAGGAAGAGACCTAAGAAATAATCTGGGTATGTCGCATACATGACAAAATTAACATAATCAGAACCATCCACCTTTGAAGAGGTTGTAGAACATCGAGAATGGAAGGATGCCATGAATGAAGAATATCAATCTATAATGAAGAATGGAGTTTGGGAGATCATACCTAGTCCCAAAGATAAATCTGTGGTTACTTCCAAGTGGATCTATAAGATCAAGCATGCAGCTGATGGAAGTATAGATCAGTATAAAGCAAGATTTGTGGCTAGAGGATTCTCTCAACTTGAAGGCATTGACTATGAAGAAGCATTTGCTTCAACAACAAGATATATAATGATTCGATCATGAGTCTCTCTGGCAGCATCGATGGAATGGAACATCCACCAAATGGATGTCAAGACTGTGTTTTTGAATGGCACTATAGATGAAGAAGTCTATTTAGAACAACCCTTGGGATTTGAAGTCAAAGATAGGAAGGCATATGTTTGCATATTGAAGAAAGCATTATATGGCCTCAAGCAAGCACCAAGGGCATGGTATGCTAGAATGGATGCATACCTACAAAGAATAGGCTTCACAAAAAGTTATGTTGACTTGAACCTTTATATTAAGGTTGTAAACAATGACCCTGTAATTATTCTTTTGTATGTAGATGATCTTCTCTTGACAGGTGTTGAAGGTCAAAATGAAGAATGTAAAAAAGCAATTGGCAACAGAATTTGACATGAAGGATCTTGGGCTTATGCATTACTATTTGGGACTAGAAGTCTGGCAAGGACCAAGTGAAATCTATCTGGGTTAAGGAAAGCATGTGATCAATCTGAAAGCAAGGCTGTTTTCAGATTGAAACAAGTTGTATTTGTATTAGATCTATTGGTCAGTTTCCCGCAAGGGTTTTCCCAATTGGGTTCCCTAGAAAAATGTTGCATGAATTTGTGTGAATTTGTGCAATTATTTCTGTTCTATTCCGCTGCTATTTGGTAGAGAAATTGTGCCTATTTGAAAAGAAAATTGTTCATATTAGTAGATCAGAATTTCATGGAAATTCTACACTCATAATGAATTAATTGATAAATACCCCTAGATCCCCTCAATATATAGGTCTCTAATGAGAAGATCACTTCACCTAATGAATGTGGGATAAAGAAATCTCACCTACCAAGCCCATATTAAGACACAATGAACCACACAAGTGGCTATTTTAAAGTAACAAGGGCCACACAAGTGATCCCATAAAGTAGAAGGATGCCCCAATAGATGTACATAAATCCTTCAACAATGATGACTTCAAATGTTACAAAAATGCCATCACAATGGCACTAAGTACATCAACAAATGCGACCACTACATATGCATATTTGATTCTCTCTCTCTCTCACGCACACATCTCACACCCACACAAATGTCCCACGAAGGGGAAAGTTGACAAAGGAATCATACTCACAATGGCACTGTGGGATCATTTTACCTTTTGTATTAAGATGTATTCTTTTTATAGATATCATAATTTTGTCTTGGTAGATGATCATATCCCCAAAACAAGCGTTATTTTAAATTTAACTCGAGTATACGTGTGCCAATATGTCACCTGCCATTTTATTGTAACAATATGTGATATGTTTTAATCAAATAAATGAAACCTTTTACAAACTGAAGAAAAAATAAAAAAGTACATGTAATTAACAACTAATAAAATTTAGAAGATAATAGAAAATCAACACACAAATGTCTGATATGAGCATGGCATTTGATGTGGAAAGCTTATCAAGACAACTACACGGGTGAGAACATAGTTAAAAGTATTGTTAAAACTTTATGAGTCAACAGAGCTCAGCTCAAAGCCAACTAAATCAAACAAAAAAGAGATTCGACCCACTCTACAAGTTTTCCATGATCCAGCAAGTTTAGTGAGTAAAGCCAAAATTGGAATATTTAACAAATTGCCAACTTAATGTTAAAATATTCCCAGGCTAATGTCAAATTTTTTTCCGTTTTCTTGAAATGTCAATTTATTATGACAAGTGATATGAAGACTCTGTTTTTGGGTTAGTGAGTCATTGTCGAGCCCCAAGTGGCTTTGAGTCCTTGATTTTTCGTGAGGGTATTAAGGATAAGTAAATTAGATCTTCCAATCACTCTTCCACTCTTGCAACAATCTCTAGAAATTTTTGCATGATTTTATTCCAATTAGAGTCTGAGATTTAACTCCAATTGTTTTCTAAATTACTTGTTCTATGCAGTTTGAAAGGCCATTTCCTCGGTAGTAAAGATATCTTTGAACCCCCTTGCTAAATTCAAGCTCTATTGAAAACATTGAAGTAGAGATGTTTTCAATAGGAATCATGATTGTGTTCCTACTCAGATCAAATATAATAATGATCAAAATCTCCACGATCCAGGTCATGAAGGAAATGCAGCTGTTTGAGACGCAAGAAGATTCAACCATGTTTATCAAATACGTTAGAACAGAAATCACATTGGAAACACGAAGGGCAATTAGATATGTAAGAAGTATATTACTCTCCTCCACAAAGGTTAAGCTTTTTCTGGATGGAGAACTGAAGTGAAAAACTGATACCCAACCCTCAAAGATAAAGGTTACTAAATATTGTAAACTCAAGTACAACAAGGACATCGTGATGTCAAGTTCATAGATAGAAATTAATAAATATTATCAAAAGAAATAGAAAGAAAGCAAGGTGATGCACACCGAGAAAACTACTGCTTGCCACCTGAGAAGTTCTGTGCAGCTAGCACTAGCTGCACTACCAAGTACAACCAACTTACAAGATAAATACCTCTATGTAAACTATAAACAAAAACTTACTAACCAGCAAATATTAACCATGAATCATCTCAAAATCATAGCTCCATATAGAAGCAAAGACACTAGCATTTTGAACCCAAAATCTACTGCATGATCCCAAAATTTCCCCAATGGAAAGGGATAATATTTGAAAGCTTTAGTCTGGAGACAACAGAAATGTGAATGGAAGGAACGTGCATGGTCTTGTCAAAAATTATCAACTACCAGGCCAATTCTTTAGGCTAGAAGCCAACTTACAGTAAACAACTTACCAAACCTTACTCTAACTCTGCAGAAGGACAAAGGGCTCAAATAAGCTTGTTTCAGGTTTGCCAAGTAGGCAATGGTTTTGCAAGTTATACAAGTAAAACTGTGTGGAAGTTATAAAATATTTTCCTTGATTCCCAAAACATATTGTGACATAGAAAAACCAGTGATAAACAAGGATGCATTCCCGATGCCAGGGGACACGCTCCCCACACACCCGGGATGTGGGTATTCCAAGGGGGACATTCACCCATGTCTCCTTTTGCAGGGAAACAAAAGGAAATGCAATAGGGAACATCCTCTCAAAAAATGAGATGATTCCATACTCTCGTTTTTTATCAAAACCCACAGTTTTCAACACCCCCCACCTCCCAGTAATTGCTGGTAATATTTAGAGTGAAATTCTCCCATGCTCTCTTTTTACCAGAGTTCTGTTTTGAACCCCACCTCCCTGGTAATTACGGGTAATATTAAATAGTTGAAGTTTTCCTTCTCTATGCTTTTACATTCTCCTTTTATCTTTCCTGTGCTATCCTTTTAAATTTCTAACACTACCAATAATTGTTCCACAATGTTTGAAAGTGGTTCCGATTTAATTGGACTTTATATGGAGAAAGCAAAATTTCATATCCCATTCAAAATTTCGCAAAACCTAACAATTGTCAGGATTGTCAGGATTGCAGCATTTTCATTGCATTCTATCATATATGAGGGTATGGGGTTGGCATTTAATTAAGAGCATCAAGCCCTCTATGTACTGCAATGTTGTTGGTGTTGATTGTTGAACTCCTTTAGCAAAAATGTACTCTTCACTCAAGCCAAAACCACTAAATAGGCATTGTAACTTTTTTTCTGCCATGTTTAAAAGCTTGGAATAGGTAGTTTCATCAAAATTAGACGGTGTTGAATGATGTCCTCGAAGGATCAAGGTAGAGGCAGAGAATAGAAAAGGAAACAAAGGATGATACTAAGGATGGAGATCCCAATATAAGAGATGATTTTGATGGTATGTAGTTATCTGTTGTAGCATGATGGTTTTTGGATGCCAGAGGCTATTAAAAGCCTCAATGTCTATGTAATTCATTTCGGATATATATCATGATTCACCCTTGGTGCTATATATATTAACGAGATATATATTAAATTTTGCATATTTATGTAGTTTTTAGTAGCTCAATTTCACCAGCCAATTCCAATCCCATACTGGTCAGAGTCTCAGACCTTGACTGGTTCCGATTCTGAAAACTTTGGTTACATGTAATGATGAATGTTGTTGGAACATTGTTATGCATAAGATTTCAATGAATTATGTTCCAGTTTTCATATATTTTGATTTATATTTATTACTCTTTTAGGCACGGTCCAGAGTATATCAAGGACCCCAATGTCACCTAATGTTCCCTAGAATTTGGGGGTTGCTTCCACACATCCCTAGGATGCATTTCCTCACTCCCTCATCCCAGCAACTTGGTTGAACATTGAGAAAGAATGGGAGAATAACGAACAAGGGATCAGTAGAAAGAATCACAAAAAAAATTCCACCTACTTCTGTACAACCACTCCTTGGATGAAGGGAGACGGGGGAAATTTTTGTGGCTGAAACTAATGTATCTGGTTAAAATATGGTTATGTGAAGTTACATAACATTTTTCTAAAGGTCAGACTGCTAGTAGATGACTTCAAAACAAGGAAGCCTTGTGTAAGGAATTGTTTTACAATATTAAACATCCATATTTTACAGAGGAAATAATGTCTACTTACCAATGGTTGGCACATTCTGTCAAATTATACTACCATCTTGGTAGTACCAAGACATTTTCAAAGAAATATGCTGACAGGTGCAGAAAATAAAATAAACATCTTGTAATCAATTAAGCTTATTTCACTAACAAAGAAGCCCTCTCACCATCAAATATAATACACAACCCAGCATTTATCAAAAAATGTTGAGAAAGCATCAAGATTAAATATCCTTACTTCAAAAAAACACCAGACAGGAAATCTGATACTCTTGAGTAAGAAACATTGTATTGAAAAATTAATGTTTGCTAAATCTAAAACTTGCTGATTTAGAAATACAAGAAGCTACACATGAATAGTCAACAATTTCAGACCTGTGTACAAAGTAGCTAATACAAAAGAAAATGCCAGTCCTGGCTTGGAATCTTCAGAATTCCTCATTAGCGTTTCATTTTTGTCACGCTAAATTCATATAGATTTCAATTTTGTGATATACAAACCCACACAAAAAACATCGATCTAATCGTGAATCACACCAGTTATGGTGGATCACACTCCTGCATAAGAATGAGGCCAGATCAGACCAAATCAATCATAACTGGCATTCAAGAACTTCAAAAGCTCACTCCTGTTGTTCTCGGCCACTTTGTCTTCCTTTGTTTTGTCAACCTTCAGAAGAATCTGCAAAAAGGAGATAAGATAATGAAATTCTAGCGTAGAGATAAAATGACACACTAATAAAAGTCAATAAATTCACTATAAAAAGGAAGAAAAACCCCAACACAGATCTTGAAACATCCGAAGACATTGAAAATCTCTAGCATAAAACTAAATAAATACAATTTTATCAAAATGAAATAATAACATGCAGAATGACCCTATCCCAGGGTGAGGAAAATTACTAACTGAACAGTATTTGAGGATAGAGCAGGAAGAATATTGCAAACATCATATCAAGGCCCAATTGATAATAATAAGTTTAAAAAGGTGTGATTTTAAACATACCTTTTTTCCAGAGACCGCACTGCGTCTCACATTATCTTCTTTATCCCGCCCAAGGAACTGAATTACATTTGACAAATAAAAAGTATATAAGGTGGCTGCAGAGACAAAACTATGGTAGAATTTTGTATAGAGAAACACAACTTCAATACCAGATTTCAATAATTTGCAATTCAATCTCCATTACTAACCTTTGAAAGTTGCACTGGACCATTACTCTCTTTTTCCTGCTTCTATATTTAGCTCCCAGTCAATCGACAAGCCCCACAACAAGACAGTCGAGAAACATCAGCAAGCAGCAACCAAGAAAGTGTCCAGCAACCAGGTTGCAGATCCCAGCTCCAATGTCAGAAGAGCCCATCCAAATACAGGCAGAAAACCATATCAGTAACCTTGGAAGCGAAGCATTTAGATTAACTTTAGATTACCTTCTTCCAAACCATAAGGCAATCTACTCTTTGACAAATTATACATTTTGTACAGTAACGTAATATAGGATGTATTTTCAAAAGAAAAAGTTTTTACTGAAATCAAAATTGTCAGATCAACCCTTGCAATGGAAAAGAGGCTTACCTCTCTTGCCTTGTGTTTATGACGTCTGTTCTTGTGACTCCTTTCCCTGGACTTCTCTTTGGTCTGTAAAAAGGAAACAAAAATAATAAATATGCAATGAATAGAAGAGACTAGATGCAAGCATTATAAACAAGAGAAACAAGGAAAGGGAACTGATACCTTTTTTGATTTGTCTCTGCGTCTATACTTTCTTGGCCGATCAGATGCCTCTGAATCACTACCACTGGTGGAACTTTCATCCCTGTTACGCAATAGGCATATCAATTACTTAAATCCGTAGTAAATGAAACCAAACCCTCTACTTAATTGATTTTATTGCTTTTCAAGTATTTCAAATAAAGTCAAACTGTTTTATAGCCCAGTGATCTATCAGGTGGACCCCTTTTAATGGATCAGACTTCACATGATAATACTTCAGATGAAAAGTTTAATACGAGAAAAAGACCCGGTAAATAAATAATCACTCTATATTTGACTTGACAATGCCCAGTAAATAACCAACAGGTAACAGAATTCCACGCATCAAGGCAATTCTATTTTGTTTGTTCTTTTATCATTTCTTGGTGCTTGCACCCAAAATTGATCTATTTTACAGAGTTAATATGGTCAAAAACTGATTTTCAATGATTTTCAATTAAACATGTTTACTGCAACAAGGATGTTGAAGAACCAGGCAGAAAAACGCCAGAAAGCCAACTTTGGCTCCCAATGGCAGAGCAACGATGCATCTTACATTTTCAGCTGACTTGTCCCTAAGCCATCGGTCCCCATACCGCACACAATCCTTTCATTTTTAAAAATTGTAAACTTACCTACAAGCAACTCTTTTTACATGTGAGTCAGTAGATAAGTAACAAAACAAAGTTTCCCCTGGTCTGAACTTGAAGTTCCCACGGAACCCTCAAAATTAGTTTAATCTGGCTGTCAAATATTACTTCATTGTTTACCATTCCAACTATATTGAGAGCCTATCATAGTCCAATATAGTTTAAAACATGCATTGCATATAGAATCTAGATACAGCTTCTAAGGCTTCTGAGGCACAAAGAAAAATCTATACTTTCCTATGCACGCAAAAAGATTCATGCATATACCATTCGAGTGTATGTATATAGCCAGTGCAACTATTTAATGCAAACCACAAAAACAAAGACAAGCAAAATTCTACAATATCAAGAAATAAATAATGTACACATGGCTTGAATACAGAAGCATCTACCATTCGAGTGTATGTTTATAGCCACTGCAACACCAACACACTTGAGTATTTCCAGTTTATCCAGACCCGCATTTAGGTCCAAAACTTTCTGCAATAATCACATGGTTTGCGTCCAAGCAATAATAATGCAACCAAATTTGCTTTCTTCAATGGAGCTTTGCAAAATCATGTAATGTTCTAAATGAAACAAATAATTAATTTCCAGGGAGAAGACCCCAAAATATCCACTATAAACTACACCCAACAAATTATAAGCAAGCTTACCAAGCATTCTGTGGTTAACTGGATAAATCAAAAGCATATTTCAACAGACGGCCTACTGCATGTCCTGGGTGAATTTGATAGAATAAATATCCCCTCAGTCATGGCAGCTAAGCCAGAGTTAGAGCTCCCTTCATTAACAAATGGTTATTTACTAAATATATTAAAACACAACGATAATTATAACAGGAAGTAAGCTCTTTGGCCATCAACATCCCCGCTCAGAAGGTTCTGACCTGAGTGCAAGCAGAACCTTTCCTAATAACATTCCGACAAGCTAGCTAGTCTTCCACCTTAGAAATCTATTGAGTGCCTTGCGTATATGACCATTTATCTACTTCTGGTGCAGCCCAGGTTTGCTTGTTCCCATTTGCTGCATGCACAACTACAGACGTGCTAGCAGCTATTTTGCTCCCCAGTAACCTGGAATCACAGATTCACTCAGTCCGCATTCATGGATCCACAACCAGCATTTGGGACATTTCACTTCCAGGTATCACAAAAAGATCAAGAATATGCTCTCTCCCTCCTACACGATGGATTCTTTTCTGTGCATCAATAAAATATAAAATCCACATTAAAAAAGGAGTCGGGAGAAAACAAAAGCCAAACAACATATTCATTTCCTTATAATGGTGCCCTACGACCTATTTCCCGTGCCTTCTACAATCCTACAAGGGTCGAACTCTAAACCTAAACTTAAAAGGCAGCTCTTCCAACCTATAATGGTCCACATTAGGGTTCGTCCAATGGGCAGCAAACGGTATTAAGGGTTTTGTTTGCACCTAGTCTCCTTCGTACCAAAGTTAGACAAATCTACTTTACTCTGCAACGCAAAGTAGAGTCAACATAGGAATTTTTACAATGAGTTTCTAAAAATATTGTTTTTCAACATTATGTTACATCAACAACAAGGCTCTAAAAGCCCTTTAGAGTACAAAAAAATAATCATATTACAATAAATAACTAAATATCATTTATCTATATTTGGATTGTCCTGATTAGTCTCACTCTCTGAGCATTAAAATAAAATAGAAAAAGTTTAACATGTCAAAACGATAGAAAAAGTTTAACATGTCAAAACAGTGATTTTGTTCGAGTCACTGATAATTCTTACTAGGGTTATGATAGATGAGTTCAACAATCACTACCACCAACAACAAGGTACATAGAAGGCTTGGTGCTCTTCCTTAAATGTTTGTAGCTTTCTTCCATACCCTCAAACATGACAGAATCCAATGGAAATGTTGCAATGCCACCAATCCTGAAATGCTGAATTTTGAATGGCATCTAAAATTTTACTTTCTCCATATGGATACATCTTACTAGCGTTATGACAGATGAGTTCAACAATCACTGCCACCAACATCGAGGTAGATAGAAGGCTTGGTGCTCTTCCTTAAATACTAGTTCCATACCCTCATACATGATAGAATCCAATGGAAATGCTGCAATTCCACCAATCCCTAAATGCTGAATTGTTAAATGGGATCTAAAATTTTACTCTCTTTATAAAATCCAATGAAATTGAAACCACTCTCAAACTCTTAAAACAATTAATAATACCATTAAAAATTTAAGTAAAAGTGAAGTGACATGCTCTATTATCTTTTATAAAATTTAAGTAAAATTAAAAAGACATGCTCCTTTATCTTTTATCTTTCAGCATATCACTTTAAATTTAAACATTACCATTAATTACTATATCACTTTAAATTTAACGTTACCATTAATTAATAGAGTGAGTGAATTGGAGAGTGGGGCCCACTTTAAATAGCATTAGTAAGTGCCATAAGTCATTGTGCTTGCAAATGACTTATTATATGGCCCTTTTTTTTAAATGGGTGTCAGTTGTCCCTGGCTGCACCATAAAAGGCTATATGAACCGGCCATTCATTGCTTTAAGGCCAGTTAAATGGTTCAGAGCACCCGGTGGAATTCATTTTGCCTTCAAACCAGTTGAACCAGCCACAGTAATAACACTGACCCGGTTCTAGCATTGATCATTTCCTAACCCATGCTGGAAAAGTGGAAAAGTAAACGTCAACAGCAAAACAAATTATCCAAATAAAAAGTACAAGAACCAGTGCATGTAACACTAACTGCATATTTTCAGGCAATCACTAGATCTACAATAATAACAAAGGCCACTTTCTGACCATTGCCAAAGAAAGAAGAACCCACAATTGGAAAGTAACTTACTATGTGAAGAGCCCATCAGTGACTTGACAAAACGATAAAAGCTCGGCTTATCAAAAAACAAAGGAACTTGATCTCGGTAAAACTCCGCAAGCTTTTTGCTTAACAAAAATTATCCAATTTTTTGCTGAAACCGGATCAGAAGTCCTGGGACATGTCACCTTGGGGCGTCTCATTTCAGACAATTAGTGGATTTAAAATAAAAACAAAGGCCACTTTCTGACCATTGCCAAAAACAAAGAAAAATCCAACCATTGGAAAGCCATCAGTGCCTTGACAAAATCTGGCAGTAGCTCGGCTTATCAAAATCTAAGGAACATGATCTCGGTCATGATATCGGTAAAGCACCTACAGGAATCCTCTAAGGACCGAACCTGTTGTAGTTGTGGTAAATGCCCACCAGTCTACCGCTAGACCACACCGCAGCCGACGGTAAAATTCGGCAAGCATATTTTTGCAAAACCAAGTGCCGCTGATTCATACGAATCGTGTATAAACGCTTGACTCATGTATAAACCCTTTGACTTTGGTATGTGGATGGGTTGGACAGTTAATTTACTTCCCTTCGTAGCACACATTCTCATCCGTGTTGTTTTAGTATGGCTGCTTACGTTAAAAAAGAGTAAAGGCCTGAGGCCATATTCATCCAGGTATTAGGGATTTGGCCTATTAAAAAGCCCAATAAGCAAATGAAAAAAGCAATTTATCGAGGCAGTGATCTCAAACAGAGAATAAATTTCGTGTAAACCCTGGGTAATGAGGGTTTTACTTTTCTTTTTTGAATGGCGCGCACCGGAGTGACTTTAAAACTAATAAAATAAATGACGTGCAGAAGAAATCATACCTGCAGCGCCGCTTGGGAGATCGATCTGAATAAGAAGAATAAGAAACAGAAGAGGAAGTGTCATCGCTTTCACTGCGCTTTCGCTTGTGCTTCGATTTGCGCGGGTGCCTGTCCTTGTTCTTGTGATCTTTGTCCCTATGGCGGTGCCGGCGGCTTCTCTGGGGCTGCTGCTGCTCTGAATCAGACGATGAAGACAACTCCGATGACGACGATGCCGCCATTACCCTGCGCCACGTTACCCTTCAGCTGCCTATGTCCTCCTCCTGAGCGAGCTGAGAACGTTAAATATGCTATGGTGCTCCCGCAAATAAAAAGCTCTGCAAGCAGATCGAATTTGTCACTTGGTGGTCACGAGATCGATTCGCGGAGTGGAATGCACGCCTTGAATTGCGTGTGTACCAATCAGACTCTTATTCACTATATATATGGAGTGAATACAAAACGGCTTGAAGTTAACGTTTAATCCGTAATGTTTTATATATATATATATCACCCGTTTAATCGGTAAATGGGTCAAAATATAAAGTACACTAGTGTGGTATAATAATTTTTCGTTTCCTATATAAAATTTGTATTTTGCATCGAGCAAGGGGCATTTTGGTTTGTTGGATTAAAAGTGTTGGATCCATTAATGCGTCAAGGTATCTTTCTTGTAAGAAGTCTCAACTAGATTTCAGAGTGTTTGGTGTAAGAGTCCTAGTAATGGGTTATATAGCAATACTTTGAACATGATTTCACACAAAGGTAATTAAGATGTCCCTGTTGGTAGCAAGGGTGTGATAGTTGCGGCAAGACAAGGAATGTGCATGAATGGTTCTAACACATGGAGAGTGGAGTGAGTGTGCCCCTTGGAAACCTATGATAGCACGCGGCTTAGAAGGGAACACACGAGCGTAGATGCATCACAAACTGAAAAGCAAGTTAGCTAACAATCCAAAGTGATAGTTAAATCATTCAACACATTTCAGTAAGATTCATACATACTTATACAGAATAGTCCATACATGCATGCGTAAGCAAACAAATACATATACCATTTAGAGTAAACAAGATCGCTAGAATACAGTATGACATATGCACGAAACGTGTTGCCTCTATTATATTAAGTGTAAGTTCTAGTCATACAATACATCCATGTCCAACCACTAATTCCAACAATGGAATGTTACAGCCACAACCCCCTGCTCCTCCAAAAAGATTTACTAGCTCTAAGCAGTGGAGAAGCCAAGGCTCGTTACAATATTGTCCAAGCTCTCTCTAAGATAGTCTTATCGGAAGCTTGGCTAACCAAAATCCTATACAATGAGTTATGAGGTGTTATTTATAGCAAACGGTGGGGTGACCCTTGACATTCCCCTTTGAGATCATTCATCTACCCTCATGACTCTTCAACTACTCTATGATTGTTACATTCAACTATCAACACTTGAACTTCCACTTGACAAGACGTTACATTACAATGCACATGTGTCGTGTGAGACAAAGTGGCTTGAGCAAGCAATGCAAGACATCACTCACACTCGGACTGTTGTGGTGAGACCAACTTTTTGACATGCTTGTGATGGCCGAAGGTGATGAGCTGATGCCAAGCTTGGTTGTCTGTGATGGTGTCCATGCGCTCAATGGTGACATCTTGTTGAAGCGAACTCTTGCCTTCGTTGCATCTGGGTGCATTGATATGGCTCCTTTGTCCAAATCGTCTGATAGCATGTGCATGGTCGTCCTGGTGCGACCGAATTGGCAACATGTTGATGCATAGTGTCTACACTCCTCTCCAAGCATGTGTTGGTGGCCGTGCGCGTCAACTTGTCGAGGTACACATTGAGCTTTAGTCGCACTTGCTTCTGGTTTTCGCCACCGTGAGTGTGCTGAATGGCTGGGATCACATGCGGGCACACAATGACATGCATGTTGTTGCATTCTCTTGCACGCGATCAACAACACTACTCACCTTGTATGCTTTGTGCCAGCTATTGGGATGGACCTATAACTTGTACGGGCGCAGTTTCATTCATTAGCGCATGTTGCGCTCCCTGTTGTACCTATTCCTACTGCAACTCATTCTCTCGTCGATGCAGCTCTTGTTCTTCCTTAAGTTGTTGCTTCAGCGCATGCAACTCCTTCTTTGTTTCGTTCTCTGCCTTCACACAATCTTCATGTCACGCCATCACCTCATAGCATGAGTCTCCAAAGTTGCTTTCATCACAAGTGGATCTGCTTGAGCTTGCAACTTTGTTCCGCCTCTGTGTTGTCAACAACCTTCTTCTTGTGTTCGTTGCATCTGGTATGCTACCTTCAGTTGTTGTTGATTGTGTTGCTTGTTGTGATGTTGTTGTTGTCATATCTTGGTGTCTTTGTGGGTAGGCAAGTTCATAGACACTTGATCAACTGCATCCACAAGTGTGCTCTGAACGGTGTCTTCTACTCTGCTCCCCTGGAAACCATTGTACCTGTGTTGTTGAGAGACAGATGAACACCTACGATACTTGGAGACATGGCAACATTCATGGCAAGCAATCTGTCAGTCGAAAACCAAAACGAACTTGAGAACTGACTTGCAACATACTTGTGTGACTGATCATGAAGGTTGCACAATTTCCGTCGAGAGACTGACTGCCAAAATTGCACAAAGCACAGTCTACGTTGTCAAGAGGCTGACTAACTACTGGAAGTGCAAGAAATCCACTTGTTGTACAAAGAGTCACGTAAAGTCAAAAAGTCATGGAAGTTAGACAATCATGATGGTAGTCGAACAGCCACAAGGGTTAGTTTCACCCTTGGCTATAAGTACCCCCTCATTTGTACATGCAAAGGACTTTTCTCCTCAGCTCCTCCCACATAGCCAAGAGAGTCTATTATCTTTTCTTTGAGGAGTAAGCAGCGACTCCAATGGCCCTTATGATGAGCCCCATAAATGGGTAATTATATGGGCTCATTTGGCCTCCTAACTCAGCTTAATCCACCATTCTCATTAGTTTATTGCATGTTTTTTATTATATTTATACTAATAGAGTGAATTGGGTTAGCCATTATGCCATGAAGTCTAATGTGTGCTTTATGCAGATTTTTGGTCAATTTTGAGACAAAGTCAAAGGATTAATGAGCATTTGGCAGCCAATATTCGAGGAAAACAAGGGAGAGGATTTGTAGGAGGGTGTCCCCCTCATTTATGACTCCCTACCTTGAATCCTCCATCAGAATCTTAAAACACAAATAGCCACATCGATGCATCCAAGGGGTAGCCGAGCAAGTCAAGAAGAACTATTGTCTATCTCTAGTTCTGGGAAGCCAAGCCCCTTGATTTTAGGAGGGTTGTTGGGGGACTTCATTTGTATAAATAGGGGGACTTAGAGCCTCAGTAGGTTAGCCAGTTATTAGTATAATTTTCGTACTTTTGTACAGCTCTTGTTCAGCTCATTTTCGAGCTAATTTTTGTGAACAGTTTATGTAATGTGACTTTTATCTTGATAATGGAGATGACATATTTCTAAGCCAACACTGATTTCTTTCAGAGGGTTGAAGCTCTTGGGTTAGGGCCCAACCCAAGCTGCGCAACACCTCTTGCTTTGTACTTATATGTTTTTTCTTCAGTTCATGAGTTAATTTTTGTTACATAGATTCATTTTACCTTGTTTAAAATAGGTTGCTTTTGATGGTTTGCATAGCTGCTTTTTGTTTCAGTTGTTGAAGTAGATTAATACAGTGATAGGCTAAGATTCAAAAAGGACAACAAGAGACCCTGATCTCCTTTCTCCCTTCCCGGAACCATGATTTGAGGTCAAGGCACCATTGCTGCCACCAAAAACACAGTTTTGCTTCTTCCATGCAATTTCTAGTCTGATGACTTGATTTGAAAAGTTAAAGGGTTGCTTCAGATTCATTTTGCCAAGATCATTTCCTGTTTCTGAGATAAATCTCTTTGCAAGCTTTTCTATTCATAGGGTATTGTTCAAGCACTTCATGTTTCTAAGTCAGAAATTAGGTTAACAAGAGATATGGTTCTGTTTTCCTGGTGCAGCTAGTCCTTTTCTTGCTTAGTTTCAGTAGTTAGATGCGCAGATCTCTCACAACACACCTCAGGTCACAATACATCAATAAAGCAGGCAGCATCATCTCCTTTCTCACAGGTTTCATAAGTCATTCACAGTTCTTCACGAATATGCCCTAATTTCTGCACTTTTTCCATAATCTTTCCTCTCGTCATTTGAACAAGTCTAACCATCATTTTCTTTCCTAATCCTCCTTGTTAAGCCCCAGACACCTCAACACATCCCTCTAGTTTTCAGCTACCCTTTCCCACCATTTTTCCACTCTTAAAACCTCTAAAAATAGCTTTTGGCATCCTCCTGTAGATCCCCTGTAGCCTCCTGTAGAATTTCCCATGAGTGATTTTTCGAAGTCCGATTCCAGGCAAGTCTTCAGAAGGTTACTAGAGGCTTCTTAAGACCCCTCCACACCTTCTTACACCTCTGCAAAAACTAAATCCGCCCTCCAAAGCCACCAAACCTCTGCCACAGTCACAAACAAAAAAAATCACATGCATAACAATTTCACATAAAACACATAAAAATGCAAAAAGATGTTCTTTTCTCATTTTCTTCTAGGAATAGCTTGATTAGATGTAATTTACCTTTTCAGTAGTCAATGGCACTCATTTCATCAGTTTTCATCTCTTTTTCTGCAAAAGTAGAGTTAGTTGGAGAAATTAGGGTTTGTTTTACACTCTAGTCTTATTTCTCTTTATGCAAGTAGATAGTCTTTATAGAGTTAGCTTTATTTCATCACAGTTAAACGCTTCTTCTGGAAACTCATAGAAGTTGGCTTGAGCTCCTAGTGATCTCGCGCTAGCTGACCAAGTGACAGTGTGCAATAAGAGCTAGTACTTGTGCATACAGCACCGTCGCTTCGAAGTTTGTTACGAACTACTGGGTTGATAAAAGTAAAGTAGGAAGCCCCAAGAGTTGCAGCATTATTGCTGCAATACTAATGCTCACCACCTCACGCGGGGTTAGTGATGTATGGTGTAATAATGTGTCTTGGAACTTTCGCTTAATTTAGAAGCTTGCTAACAGGTCAGCACATTTTTCACACATGTATTGTATACGTTGTAAGGCTAATCTTTAAAACTTGTAATGCATGTTGCTTGAACCTGTGTTTAACACTTGAACTAATTCACTTGTTGTAATACACATATGTTAATGGAAATGTGTTGTATATGTTGTTAACGTTGTCTTGCCCGTGTAGACTACTCTCTCGGACATTAGATAGGCATTTCACGTAAAACTTGCAATAACAACCGTTGCACCCGTGCGGACTAATTCACTGAGTGTTATACGTGTTACCTTCCCTTGTGTGTTGTGATTGATGTGTCAATGTGGACTGTTCCACTGAAAGTTGTACATGTCCTGTTGTGTTGTGTGTTCCTAGCAGAGTTGGGACTTCTCCCAACCGACTTGGGGTTCACTCTCACCCTTTCTCCCTCTACAGTGAAAGAACCATTGACACAAGTAACACTTACACTCACCAAGCACGTAAACCTCGCTTCTTGAAGACAAAGCAGACCACTCTCCTATGCTGACAAGCAAAAGTTGAGGCAAATCTTTAAGATAATGGCAACAGGGCCATCATACCGGATGGGACTCCCATACCAAACGGTGTGAGGTCTAGTTGGGACTTCATACTGGGGTGATCCCCCGAATGTTGGCGGGTCTAGCACCGTCTACATGCTATTATTTTTTGTAGGATTGTTGAAAATAAAGCAATGTTATTATTTTAAGGTTATTTTTGTATTTTAATATGAAATGCTATAATAAAATAAGTTGTTTTTAGTGTATTTTTTGGAAGTTTTTTTCAGTGGGTTTTTCCCCTCTAATTTCTCTAAAATCCGACAAGAATTTATTGAAATCACAAACTTGATGGGTAACCCGTGCACAATTGAAGTGCCCTAGTGTTTTCCAGGGTGCTAAATCCATATATACAATCAAAAAACCAGTTTAAATAACACAAATCAAGATTTCACCTCAAATTTTTCCATCGGATTCCGATGTAGAAAATCTGCAAATTCTTTACAAATCTTGCTCTGAGACCTATGTAGAAAATTTGACTGTAGATTAACCCGATAATGCAATATAACCAAAGCAAAATACTATAACCTACTTCTACTATCAAGTAATTTGTGGAAGCTTAAAGAGCGAGTTGAACACATATAACCAGAAGAAGATGAATCAATCACACAATACACATGAGAATACTTTGGGGAAAGCCTCAACTAAAAACCCCATGATCTGTATTATCATAGAAAGTGGAAATACATAGGAATTATACAAAGCCTTAGCTCTCGCAGCTAGCCAGCTCTCAGTACAATCCTCACAGATACTCACAGGCAGTCCTGGCCTCTCACAAGCCTTCCTCTCTGCCCTCCAAGCTCCTATTTCCTTGCGTTGTTCCTAGTGGATGATTCTCACCTCACCAAGTGGAACACTGCTCTCACACACTGTCAAAATTGTGCAATCCTCAAGGAATTTGTTCCTTCTGTATGCATGAGTATTCTTTATAGGAAAACACATGCAACTGATAGTACATTGTCCTTGACTTGAATCTCAATTGGGCCTTTCTCCAACTAGACATGCATGAGTTTCTGATGAGGGAATCTTCAGTTAACTAGAGTACACTAGTTGAGTGCATACATGCATCCACTGACTAATAACTCACCATTAGTTCCTCAAATAGTTTCAAACTAATTTAACTGGACTTAAATTAGTAAACTGAGTTAACTAATTACAAATCAAATATAACTCGCTCTTATCTCCTAAATTTTAGGGATATCTCTTGCATGACTTCAGAAAGACTTCTAACTTGAATTTCTCCAACTAATTGTGATCATTTCTAGAAATAAAATAATAAAAATAATGAGAATATTTAATTTATTAATATATTTTTTACCTTGGTCCAGAGTCAAAAATAGCCGTTTTGTAGCCGTTGGAGTCTCTGCACTGTCTATTTAACATGCTTTGCCAGATCTGCTTCTTCAACTTGTCCTGACGATGAACCACACTAGTTGGTTCGAAACGCGTCAACAAAAACTCTTTCATGTGATTTACGCCGAAGCTCTTCTTAACATCCAACTAATTAATTCAAAATGAATTAATCAATTATTTCCAAGTAGTTGTTAAGACTAAATTCGATTTTAATTAACAATTTAATTCAAGGACAAATTAAATTGGAATATTCTTGTTGTCACATTTCAACACTCCCTCTCAACAAGAAAGGGATTATCTGCCACCCCGATCCTATCTCTATGGAACTCGAATTTACACTTTGACAATGCCTTTGTCAAAATGTCAGCATCTTTCTCCTCTGTCGAAATATACTGCAGCAACATGATCCTCCTTGCTACACAGTCTCTGAGATGATGATACCGGATGTCGATGTGCTTGGACCTATCATGAAATACTGGATTCTGAGAGAGTTTGATACAACTCTGATTATCACAATAGATCACAGTTGGATCCATCCTCTAATCAAACAAACCAACTAGGATTTTCCGTATCTAGATGGCCTCACATGTTGCCTGACTTGCAGCCATGTATTCTGCCTCCGCCGAGCTAAGTGCAACCGACCTCTGTTTCCTACTGTACCAAGAAACTGCCACTGACTCAAGGTTGAAAATCCCTTTTGATATGCTCTTCCGATCTGATGGACTCCCTGCCCAATTTGCATCAGTGAAGCCTTGTAGCTTCACTCCCTCTATCTGTCTGTACCATAATCCATACTGAGATGTGCCTCTGAGGTATCTCAATACATGCTTTGCCGCCTTCCAAAACATCTTGATAGGCTGAACCATCACTTGACTCAGCTGGTTCACCGCATAGCACAAATTTGGTTGTCTGTTCACTAAGTACATTAATGAACCCATAAGTTGCCTGTACACACTAGCCTCTATCGCTTCTCTTGAAGTAGCATCCTTCATCCCCCGGTTACCTGCAAGAGGAGTCTGCATGGTCTTGCACTTCTCCGTGTGGAATCTCCTGACTATCTCATTGGCATACTTGCCCTGAGACACAAACAATTCCCCATCCTTCTGCCACACTTCCATGCCAAGGAAGTAATGTATGAGACCCATGTCTTTCATCTCGAATTCTCTTGCAAAGTCCTCCTTGCAAGACACGATCAACTGATCATCATCAGTCAATATGAGATAATCAACATAAAGTACGATGATCAACAGCTTACCTTCCACCACGATGTGATACAGGTTCACATCCGCTTCACTCTTTGTGAAGCCCAACCCGGTGAAGTAGTTGTCTATCCTGGTGTACCAAGCACGAGGTGCTTGCTTCAACCCATACAATGCTCTCTTGAGTCGGCACACATGCGACTCACGATCGAAGGTCTCAAAACCTTTTGATTGCTCCATGTACACCTCTTCCTCAATCTCGCCATTGAGGAATGCAGTCTTCACATCCATTTGATGGATCTTCCAACCCATCTGTGCTGATAGTGCCAACATAAATTTGATAGATGAGTACCTTGCAACAAGAGCAAAAGTCTCATCATAGTTAATCCCCTCGACCTATGAAAAGCCACTGGCAACAAATCTTGCCTTATGCTTCTCCACAATACCATCAACAGCTTGTTTTACCTTTTAAAGCCAACGAAACTCACAACTAACTTGTTCTTCGGTCTCAGAACCACGTCCAAAACACTGTTACGAACTATGGAGTCATACTCCTCCACCATAGCATCAACCCAAATCAGCTGCTGCACTGCTTCCTCAAAGGAAGATGGCTCGGTCTCAACACATTCCCCAACAAGGGCCATGTATCCAATGTACCTCTCAGGTGACCTCCTTTGTTTGCGATGAGAAAATGGTGCTCCCACATTCTCTCTTGCATCCTCCAACAATCTGTTAGCTTCTCTTGTGCGCTTCCATCCATCTCTGGAAGACTTTGCTTGAGTGGATGTCTCCACTCCTGGAACCTTTGCATGTGGCTGCTCCGCATTAGTCTGAGGCTTCTCCTCCTTAGGAACCAACAGTTCCTCCACAGCCTGTAGATCAAACTCCCTCTCAAGGGAAACTCCCATGGCCTTCTCCTCATCAAACTTGAGATCTCTGCGAACCATTGTCCTCTGATTGGTAGGAAAGTACACCTGATAGTTGTGAAGTGTATCAGTGTACCCCACAAATATCCCCAACTCTATTGTCGGCTCAAGCTTATTCTGTGCATCCTTTGTCCCACGGCAAAATGCCGTTGAGCCAAAGATCCTAAAGTGACCCACATCTGGTCTCTTACCGGAGAAAGCTTCCTCTGGTGTCTTCATCTGTGATGCGGGCTTCTATTCTGCAAATAGACCATTGTGTAGCATGCCTCAGCCCACAAGTGAAGTGGTAGGCCTTGGTCATGCAACATTGCCCATGTTGCCCCTATAATAGTTATGTTCTTCCACTTGGCCATCCCATTTTGTTGTGGGTTATGAGGTGTTGTCAACTCTCGTTTAATTCCTTTCGCTGCAAAGAAGTCTTTAAACTCTTGAGAGACATATTCTCCATCGTTGTCGCTTCTCAAAGCCTTGATCTTCTTCCTTGACTCTTTCTCGACCAAAGCTTTGAACTCACAAAAATTTTGTGAAAGTTTGGTCCTTCTTCTGCATGAAATAAATCTAGCATTTATGAGAATAGTCATCAATAAAAACCACAAAATACCTTTGCCTCGTTGTGGATGTCGTCGAAAATGGTCCACACACATCAGTATGAACTCGCTCTAAGATAGCCTTTGCTCGACTGTCTCGATCATGAAAGGAAGACTTGGTGTACTTTCCCAAGGTACAACCTTTGCATATGTCAACTTGCTCAAGTTTACCTTTGGGAAGTCCTATAGATATCTGTTGCATTATCTTCAAAGACCCATGATGCAAATGGCCCAACTACCTGTGTCACAACTCGCCAATGTCTTGGCTTTGCACCAATTCTGCTTTCGTACTCAATGTTGCACAATTATCTACCTCTAATTTATAGAGATTCTTCACCCGAATCCCTATCCTCTTGGTCTGACCCATGGCTATGTGTCTTAGGAACACCTTTCTTTTACTGAAGACAACATCGTAGCCTTTGTCCTCCAACATTGTGACCGATACCAAGTTCTTCTTCAGTCCAGGCACATACATCACAACATTCAAGGTGATAGGAGCTCCATGGTCCCTCTGAAAAGCAATCGTGCCCACTCTTGAAAACTATACTTGCCACCGTCACCCATTTCTATGCGAATCTTGAGGTCTTTCTCCTCCAAGGCACTGGATAAACTTTTGTCACCGGTCATGTGGAATGAGGCTCCACTGTCAATATACCAGACACAACCCACCATCGATGACACCATGCATTCAATGAGGGTAAAGTCCATTTCGAACTGAGAGGCTAATGCCTCACCTTCCAATCCTTCCGAGGATCCCTTCTTGGACTTCTTCGATGGGCAATTAATCGCATAATGTCCCATCCCAATTGAAGTATGATATGAATTCAATTTGCACTTGCAACCTCGAACTTCAAACTTCGAATTCTCTTCTCAGTATATTGTTCACAGCTTCAATACCATGTAGAAATTCTACAAATTCTCTACAAATCTCACTCTCAGACCTATGTAGAAAATTTGACTGTAGATTAACCCGATAATGCAATATAACCAAAGAAAAATACTATAACCTACTTCTACTATCAAGTAATTTGTGGAAGCTTAAAGATCGAGCTGAACACGTATAACCAGAAGAAGATGAATCAATCACATAATACACATGAGAATACTTTGGGGAAAGCCTCAGCTAAAAACCCCACTATCTGTATTATCATACAAGGTGGAAATACATAGGAATTATACAAAGCCTTAGCTCTCACAGCTAGCCAGCTCTCAGTACAATCCTCACAGATGCTCACAGGCAATCCTGGCCTCTCACAATCCTTCCTCTCTGCCCTCCAAGCTCCTATTTCCTTGCATTGTTCCTAGTGGATGATTCTCACCTCACCAAGTGGAACACTGCTCTCACACATTGTCAGAACTGTGGAATCCTCAAGGAATTTGCTCCTTATGCATGCATGAGTTTTCTTTATAGGAAAACACATGCAACTGATAGTACACTGTCCTTGACTTTAATCTTAACTAGGTCTTTCTCGAACTAGACATGCATGAGTTTCTGATGAGGGAATCTTCAGTTAACTAGAGTACACTAGTTGAGTGCATGCATGCATCAACTGACTGATAACTCACCATTAGTTCCTCAAACAGTTTGGAACTAATTTAACTGGACTTAACTTAGTAAACTGAGTTAACTAATTACAACTCAAATATAACTCACTTCTATCTCCTAAATTTTAGGGATAACTCTTGCATGACTTCAGAAAGACTTCTAACTTGAATTTTTCCAACTAATTAATTCAAAATGAGTTAATCAATTATTTCTAAGTAGTTGTTAAGACTAAATTCGATTTTAATTCACAATTTAATTCAAGGACAAATTAAATTGGAATATTCTTGTTGCCATATTTCAACATCCGACACCAAAAAGTCGCAAAAAAGACAACTCCATATTAAAATACATAAACAAAGTAGTGAAGAAATTTTATTATTAGAATGGCTAATAAATGTTGATTAATTATTTTGTGTCATTTGTAATGTTGAGAATTTGTAACATCAAGAAGAGAATAAAGGTCAGAAAAACAATTTGTAAACCTTTAATTTCATTTATTAGAATGTGTATATGGTGAAGAATACTTTGATATTATTAAATGTAGACCATTCATAATTTATTTTTTAAGAATTGAAATTCTAAAAGCCCTATTTTAAAATAGATTACGCCTATCGGCATAAATATAATATATCATAATATTAGTGTAGTGATAGAAGATCTAAAGTTAAGATGTGTATTTGTTCTGGTATTTTCAATAAACAAGTTGGGGTTTTTTGCAAGGTCCAAATCAATCGTTGCACAAAAGTAATTTCCTTCATGTTGCTATCACATATGTGTGACACTTAACCCATCTAATGCCTTGAGGATGGGGGGTGCAAACCCCTCCTTCAAGAATGTGGTCAAAGGGGATGGAAGTTCTAGTTCAAGTTATTAGATGCAAGCACCTCATTTATTGGCTCCAAGGCTAAGTCGTGCAGATAGAAACAAAGACGATCCTCCATTGGAGATGAATTGGCAAAAATGTATGTAAGGGAGATGCTTCCCTAAAATGCTTAAGGATTCAAAATACAAAGTAAAATTAAAAAAAAAATGAGAGCTATATCCAACATATAAAAGATCACGCCTTAATAGGGAAGTTCATTAGCATTTGGTCAATGGAGAGAGCATTGGTTGGATGGATCCAACAAATATGACAACTAAAGGGACACATTGATCTCGAGTTGGGAGAAAAGGTTTCTTTATGGTGATTTTTACAAAGTTAGAAGACAAAAATAGGGTATTCGAAAATGATTCGTATTTTTTCAATAATGCAGGGTTACTCATGATATTTTGGTAAGGTACAACCCAAAAAAGGAAAAATTCTTGATGACCCTAATTTGGGTTCACCCATTTTCTTTACCAAAAGAATTTTGGGAGGAGGGAATCTTAAAAGGCATTGTAAATGTGATCGAAGATTTTGTGAAAATATTCGAAGTGACGAAGTGAGGATGCTCCACCTCATATGCGAGGATATTTGTATATATAAATATCTCCCAGCCACTACCGAAATCAATCAAACTCTCCTAACATGATTAAATTTGAAAATAACCTATGGATTATGAGCATGTACCATTCAGATTCCATAGGGACCATGAATAAGGCCATCTCTTCAAGGATTGTCCCTTAAATCTTACAGAGGAAACAAATGAAAATCAACAAAAATTAGATCATGGGGATTTTTAGAAAGTCCAACCCATCGAAAAAGCCCTTGGGCACAAAATGTGGCAACACCAAAGGAGCTCCTTCAATCCAAAAACAATCACGAGGCATTTATTAGAGAAAAGCACAAAATTCTATATCAGGTTAATCCTCAAGAATTGGATCAAGAGAATGGCAATGGAAAACTAGAGGCAGAAAGTCACACAAGAAAAGTGCAAGGGGAATTCAAGAAGAGAGCACTAATAGAGGAAATTAATATGCCATACGTATAAGAAACAAAGAATGTTGATTGGTCGAAGAACATGGATATGGATGAAATTGCAATCTCATACCTCGTTGAAGAATGGAAGATTGTTTAGACAAACATACTTGCGACTAAAAATTAAAAGGAATGTGATTTCAAAGGGAGCAAGGTCAACCCCAATAACTCTTGACAATCCAAACACAAAGCTTCAAAGATGCACCTAAGCATGCGAAGGAAGACAAAAAGTGGAAGGGAAAGCAAAAAAAAGTTAATATAGGAAATGGGAAGCACTTGTCAATTATAGATAAGTGGCTTTCTTAATGGACACAATTCCCTCTGCCCAACCTTCCTCCTAGTGAAGATAGTTTCATGGAATATATGAGGCCTTAGTTGTCGAGGTAAATAAAGGCTTCCCAAAGAGAGAATATGTAGGTAACTCCTTATAATAGCAATGTTACAGGAGACTAAGTGTGATTGTGATAAAGTCATCTCAATAGCCTCTCATTGTTGGAGAGGATGTCAAACCATAGCACTAAATGTTGCAGAGCAATCAAGGGGATTGCTTATTTAATGGAATCCAAACAAAGTGGAATTTAAGAATCAAATGGCTACCTCAAGGATAAACTCAAGTAGATTCCACTACATAGGATCATAAGAAAACGGGATGCATAACAACAATCTATGGGCCAAATATGGTGAATGAAAAGGCAAGATTTCTCATAAACTTGGCTAGCATCAAAGAACTTCACCAAGATAAGTCGTGGATTCTAAGCGGAGACTTCAACATGGTGACATCATTAGAGGAAAAAAAGGAAGGTATTCACCACTTGGACACATACTCCCAACAGTTCAAATAGTTGATGCAACAAATGAAGTTGGTCGACATGGAAATAGTTAATGGAGTATTCACCTAGAACAATTGTTGTGACGATAAGAACCAAACAGTCTTGCACAGATAGATTTTTAGTATCAGAATCTCTCTTGGAAGTGGATGTCTTCCTGGAAACATATATTTTTCCATGTATAGATTTAGATCATTGGCCAATATGTTTAGAAATAAATATCAAGGCTGCCCTTAAAAATAGGTATTTTATATTTGAGAGTTCCTATATTAATGATCCGTCATTCCATCAGAAGGTAGAAGCGTGGTGGGAAGAGATTCAAGTGTAAGGTCCCTCGAATATGGCCTAGTTTCAACAAAAGCTCAAGATTATTAAGTCAAAAATTAAAAGATGGAACAGAGAGGATTTTGGAAATATTTTCCAAGCAGAACAAGAGCTAAAGGTATAGATGCGAGAGATTCAACAACAAATCATTATGGAGGGAAGAATTAAGGATCTAAATACAAAAGAAGGAGAATTGCTCATAAAAATGAAGGAAAGAAAGCATAAGAGGAAATAGTGTGGAGTAAAAAGTTAAGAACCCACTAGTGAACACAATCTTAACACTAGCGCCTAAGTCTAATAAGGCCTGGGATCCTGCAAGCTTTAGACCAATAGCCTTATGTGTCAACTTTTATGATCTTCTAGACTGATAATTAATTCCAATGATTACTTAATTAATTCTTCTTGTGCCACAATCATTATTAAACAATTATTCATAGAAAAATCTCAATTGTAAAACAAATAATAATAGTAGAATCATGAAGAGACAACCACACACAAGGGACACAAATTTTTACCTTGGGAAACCCCTAACTAGGGAAAAAACCCAACAATCTTTTCTTAAGAGAAATTGTTCAATTCATCAAAAGTACAATATGATTTTTCCCAATCATGATATGTGAGACTAACTACAAAATTCAATAGATCAAACCTGGTCAAAGGTACCACTTTTTCGGCCTCATGCAACTCCTTTGAAATTTGGTCAACTCTTGTCAACAGGGTCGAATTTTAGCCTTCTGCAACTGTTAAACACATACATGGCAGCGACATAATATTAAAGATAAGCATGAGAGTGTATCTATTATTAACAATTGATATACATTTATAGTACATTCATATGACCTTTGGTTTCATACTCCAAGGTCTCTTGGACTTCCTTAGACTATTCAACTTCCACATCAACCCTTAGAGGATTAAGTGTCCAACATTCCCCCCCTTAATCTGAAGGGTTATGTATGAGTCCAAGAAGAGAGTTGTAATACAAAATGTGCAAAAATGCATGGCAACACTAGGTTGAATGTGCTCTCTGAAATGTTGGTATAAGGGAGGTGGTTTAAGGATGACCACCAACACTGGAATGCTTAGTGCAGTTCCTACAACTCTTCCAAGTCTGGAATGAAGCTAAGGTGTTCTACTAGAGGAAGTGCTCTTGATGTTTTGAAGAGGGAAACCTTCAACCATGAAAGGGAGGTCTCACCCCGCATAAAAAGGGAGAACTTCAACCTGAAAAGGGAGGTCTCAATCTATGATGGTTTAAGGACGACCAACAACTCTGGAATGCTTAATGCAATTCCTAGAATTCTTCCAAAATTGGCAAGAAGTTGAAGTCTTTTGCTAGAGGCAGTGTCTCCAATTCTTTGAAGAGGTATCACCGACTGAAGGCCTACTCAGGGGCATATTTGTCTTTGGCTACAACTCTGAATCTAGTATGGCAGGTTGTGTCTCAGGCTAGCTTGATGTGGCTTTGAAGCTTGTAGATGACCATCATTCCCCCCCCTGTCAGATACAAGGTGAGATGATGGAGAAAATTCAACTGCAAGACTGTTCAATACTCTAGAACAAATCTTGTTGTATGAGCGAAATATCTTCTTGGTTGTTGAAGCCCATTGCCAAGAAGCGATCCATCCAAGATGAATCTTTGTTCTTGCAGGAGGTTTGTTTCTAAAGCATCTATTTGAAGAATGACTAGTTTTATGACCGTGCTTACATGGATGAAGATCAAAACAATGATCTTTCATATGGCCAACTCGGTCATAGTGTTGGCATTTCACAATCTGTTGTTGTTGCTGTGGAAGAGGAGCAGAATCTGGAACAACTGAAGGTGAACTGTCATGAAGGAATCCAACACTTTGAAATTGGATGGGCTTTGAGTAGTTTGGAATATGAAAGGACACATCCTTGTCATATCTAAGACCAGTTATGTGCTTGTTGTGGACAAGCTCTTCCCAAGGTCTGATGATGGGCTTGGGAAGTGCAAACTGAACTTCTGCATCTGCATGTAACTCTGTTGCTTTATTAGGCATTGGATATGAATCAACTATAACATTATTGTCTTGCTATTTATGGGAGTCTATTTCAATCTTCTGAACAAAAACAAGTTTAGAGTGATGACTCCACTGTTGTAATTCTTCCTACTGTAGTTGAGATTCAAGCTGCAAAAAAGCAATGTTTTCTTGTGCATGTTGTAGATAGGTTTGAATTTTGGAGAGAGAGTCTTTGCTGATTCTGAATGTGTTGTCAGTCGTTGAGTGTATCATAGTATTGAGGAATTTTAATACTTCACAAATTAGAACCATTTCACAACAAATGCACCAATATTATAGCCAATACAAATGTCTTCTCTCCTCCACAAAATACTTCTTTTATATAAAGTGCAGAGAATACACTAACAATGGTTCTATTTATTTATAGAGACAACTCTATAAACAACGGTGGTGCAATCATATAGCTTTTCCAATACATAGTAGAGGCATATTTGACCCACAATACTAGTACACCAGCACTCAGTATCAATAAATATGACTCCAAAATTAGTGTTTAATGCACATACCACGGTTTGCAACTACACAATGCAAATAATGGCACCTACACGATGCAGAAATATGCACATACATTCCTAAACACTCACACTATATATAAACACATTTACTCTGCATCCCATCTCACAAATATATTGTAGCTCCAATGCACATATAACATCAGCCTTCAATCAACTTGACAATATGCGTTCACAATCTAGCGTTTTATCCAACGAACGAGTGTAGAAACTTCAATGCTTCAACAGAGAATTAATGCATAGTTGAGGAGATATTCTACGTTCTAGTTTAGAGGTAACTGAGCTATTGCTTAACAACTCTAATGTATCAGAGTATTTAACAACTCTAAAGCATTATCAAGTCTGGTCATTTTCTTCATTATCAAACTTACACTTTAAAGAAATCGATCACAACTATTAACCAATGAGGAAGAAGCAACAATCACTCACAATTCAATGTTACTGCAATATCCTATGCTGTAGAAAGTCACATAATAGTTCTTACTGCTTTTGGGCTCTTACATCGATAACCTACCTCTACCTTTGTTCAACTGGATGGAAGTCAACTTTGTAATATCCTTCTTAGCCAAAGATAGAAGCAACTAGAACAATTTGGTGTCCTCGTTCGAGATATTCCTCCTGTACCGACTGGAATAACACGTAAAGAACAAGTGGACTCTTTCTTGAGGAGGTTGTACTCGAAAAATTATGAAGGATCTGTGATTGTCACTGACATAGCAGAGGTATTTGAAATTTCAGACAATCTTATCCTTCTCATTGATGTTCTTGCTAACAGTTTTCAGAGAGGCCATAAATTATTTTCCTACTATGTTGTGTATGGTTGAATGAAATAGAATTTTGTACATTAGTGAAGGGGTCCAGAGAATGTTCGGTCGAGTCCGGCTCTATTCAAGGACCCGAATCATTCTTGGCCAAATAAAATCCACGGAAGCCCACACTTAAACCTTACCTTTCTTCCATTCCACAAACCTTTTCACATATATTGATGCTCTCCTTAGTGCATTAAATCTTCGATGTCAATCTCATTCCTCAATCCGATGGTTATCACGCAATAACTCGCACCAACTAGCCTCAACCTCTAATTTTAGTTATTATGCTAAAATAACAGAACTATTTAATTTACACAGTATATGGCAAACCTTCAAATTTTCCACGAAACCGAAAGGAATTAAAACCCCAGTTCATAACCTTATCGCGTCCGAAATTTAAATTAACTCACATGCATCTTCTGATGCGATCACCGTCAGATCTGACCTATCTATTCGAACAATTATCATGTCACCTGCTCACCAACTAGCTTGGCTAATCTCCATCGTTAATCAATCCCGCTTGATCCAACGGTTATCGCGTAATCTCGCGTGAAATCTTGCACAATGCATAACAAGTTGAGAGTGCGCGAGAAAAGTGGTTTTCCCATGTTATGTGTCAACCTCTCAGGTTAATCGCATGAATTTTCAAAATACCATTTACAGCTTTTACGGTGCACGAGATACTACTTACCACCTACGAAGACTGCTCCACTATTCTGCACGTTTTCCAACCTTCTGTCGACATGTGCCTTGATGTGATCTGTCTATTTCTTAACTTAATCTCCTGTGATAAGATCTTCGTCACTCATCTTCCATTAACCCTGTCCATTGATCTGATTGATCCAACAGTTACTGTGCATTGTCGCTTGATTCACTGGACCTCGAGCTGGAAGGATTTCTAGCCTCCAACAAAGTATCAATTCCACCTGTTCAGTTTCCTGGCCCGCTTAAGGGTTTCGATCTTGGCTTCAAGCTTCTTGGGAAGTCACCTGTGGACAAGAAAGTCACAGTCCCTAGATCCTTTAATGTGAGAGTAGGGGAAACGTTCATATAACTGGACGGTGTATATACTAATATGATTAAAGGAAACCACAGTCGCTGTGTATAGTCGTGGTGTACATGCCAACACAATTTCACTTACACAAAGGAGGTATTATGGTGTGGAGTCAGGAGTATTAGCTGTGCGGAAGGAGAAGCGTTAACCAAGAAAAAATCATGGTAATGCAGTATTATGAACATAGTAATACCACATGACAATCACTCCATGTCAAGCAACATAATGTTCATCTAAAACACAGTCAACACATTACCATTCAACGCAGAATACCATTCAATGCAGAATATGTATCGAATATGTATGGTTGCAATACATACTTACTTCACTCATGGCACTCACCACAGTCATCTCAGTCTTCCACGCAACACAGACTTTAAAGGTTGTTCTATTTTCTATCAAAAGCAGAGCATTTAGGTGCAGAGTCCAGGCGGGTGCATTTTTACTATTTGAGGCAGTGGATAGAGAACCTAGCACAAATCTAGCTGAGAGAGGTCAGCCAAACAGTGTGAAGCATGAAATAAGCATGCACACAAAAATAGGAGTTCTATCCGCAGGAATGCAGAACTGACATGCACAAAGAGGCCACAACACAAGTGGCTCAAATTGGAGTAGGGCAGGAGTACGCCCGCTCTGATACCATGTTTAACACATACATGCCAGTAACAAAATATTAAAGATAAGCATGAGTGTATCTATTATTAACAAATGATATACATTTATAGTACATTCATATGACCTTTGGTTTCGTATTCCAAGGTCTCTTGGACTTCCTTAGACTATTCAACTTCCACACCAAACCTTAGAGGATTAGGTGTCCAACATACTTCAAAAACTCGGTCAACTTGCCTTAGACCTGTGGTCAACCTTCCTCAGAAATTTAGTCAAATCCTGCCTTAGAGAATCTGATCAATGATATGAAACTTTAATTATTATTGCAATTAGCTGGTTATTATTCTCATATCAATTGATTATTTGTCTTTTTCAAATTATTTGCAGCAAATATTGAATAAAACACAACTGCAGCTTCACCAAAAAATCAATTAACCACAGAAATTGAGAAAATTATTGCACACACACATACACAAATAATGGACACCAATATTTTTGGACAAATGTCCTTTGAAAAAACCCAGTGTGGGGAAAACCATTTCTACAGATGAATTTATTATTATTCAGCAAAATATTTGATGGAGAAATTACAAAATTGTTTGTCATAAAGTAGCAAACTTGCAGAAAATTATTTCTATCACTTATGTAATTCAATTTATCGTCCTCGAAGCAATTTGCCCCCCCCTCTAGCTCTTGATCTTCTCAAATGTGTGACCCTGGCTTTGGCAAACTCACACTGTTGAAGAAGCAATTTGGCCTCCCTCTGAATTTCGACCTCTATTGGCAAATTTTACCTTCATGTGCAAATCGATCTCTCTTGCAATCCCTCCTTGATCCTGCAACTCATCCTCCTAGAGAAACTTGCACTATTAACTAGGGTAATCCACACCCCTCTCTGGAGCAATTTGAACCATTGGAAAATTGGCCTCTCTCTATAGAAAAATTGATCTCCATATATATCTCTGGAAATCTCTGTGATAAGTTCCTCCGACAATCCTGTCTCCAAACATTGTTGATCCCACTTTGTTGATGCCCTTGCACTGCCTCTACGCCCTTATCACCACCGCAATACTGTGTCTCGATCTCTCACTGATATGTTTTCCAAATTCCCATCGATTTCCTCTTATAATCTCTTGTTGACAAATCAACGACCATGATCTAATCTCACTCAATCACTAAGATCATCTTGACTCCTTCTCATGACTTTTTTGGGAAGTCTTTAGAGGAAAATTGATTTACCCCAATTAATACTAATTAATTAAGCCATTTCCCTGAGTTAGACTTAAGAGAATTAATAATTTTTTTACTTAAATATAATCAAGGCCTTTTCCTGAGAAACCTTTTATGGGTATTAAAGAAAATGTGTTCCCTAGCCTCATAGACACAATCTGAGACTAGAACACTTGTCTGGACTACATAAACTAATAATCCCTATTAGCAAGGAATATGTTCTGCATAATAGCCAACTTTTCCCTGAAGAAGATGAATCTCATCTTCCCCAAAGACTTTGTTAGTATCTCTGCTACCTGCTCATTTATGGATATATATTGTAGTTGAACAATCTTGCATTGCACACAATATTGGATGGAGTGGTATTTGATATCTATATGCTTGGACCTGTCGTGAAACATTGGATTCTCTAATAACTTGATGCAACTCTTATTGTCGCAATACATGATTGTTGTCTCAATCCTTTGACCAAACAAGGAAATTATCAACTTACGAAGCCAAATAGCCATGCTCATTGTTATGTACTCTATCTCTGGAGAACTTAGTGTGATAGATTTATGCTTCCTGTTGTATTGAGAAACAACTCTCACTCCCATGTTGAAGCAACACCTTGAAGTGCTTTTTTGATCCATTGTCTTACCTGTCTAGTCTGTATCAACATAGCCAACCAACCTGACATCGTCACCTCAAGCATACTTGATCCCATACTAGATAGTGTCATGCAAATACCTTAGCACATGTTTTGTTGTTTTCCAATGCACTCTTTTTGGCTCCACCATGAACTCACTAAGAGATTTTATTACGTAGGATATATTTGGCCTGGTGTTAACCAAATACATGAGAGAGACCATCAACTGCCTGTGTAAGGTGGGGTCCACATCTTTCTCTCTTAATGCATCTATCTTCCTCCAATTAGTGGTCATGGGTGTAGACATGGCTTTTCAATCCTCCATCTTGAACCTCGATGCGGTATTTCCCTTGTCCAAGGAAATCTCACCATATGTCTGCCATACCTCCATGCCTAGAAAATAGTGCATGAGCCCCAAATCCTTCATCTTGAACTCAGCTGCAAGATCCCTCTTGCACTCCCTTATGAGCCCCAATGAACTTGTTAAGAACAAGTTGTCCACATATATGACACGAATGAGTACATCACCCGCAACCACCAAGTAGTCGAGGTTTACGTTTACCTCACTCTTCACAAAGCCCATGCCCTGCAAGTATTCGTCAATGTAGTCATACCACACCTTGGGAGCCTGCTTGAGTCTGTATAAATCTTCCTTCAACCTGCACACATGGTCTCTCTATTGTGTGCCACAAAGCCCTTTAGTTGTTCAATGTACACCTCATCCTCCAATCACCATTCAGGAATGTTGTCTTGACATTCATTTGATGGATTTTCCATTCCAATTGTGTTGTTAATGAGATCACAACTCATTTAGAAGTGTACCTCTCTATAGGAGCAAATGTATCATCGTAATTTATTCCCTCCTCCTGAGAGAACCCCTTGGCCATGAACCTATCCTTGTATTTCTTGATGATGCCATTTGCACCATGCTTGATCTTATAGATCAAGCGTGATCCAACCACTGCCATATCTATCGGTCTCGGTACTAGTAACTGTACTCATACTTTATTGTCCCTAATCCTACTGCTAACCTATAAGAGCATTTACTAGCTTCTCGCTCTGATCTGCAGCTGCTAGCAAATCTCTGGACCTCCTATATGCCTTGTCTTCCATGAACTTGACATATCATCTAACTACAATCCCCTTGGCCCCTATGATGAAGATCTTATATGCCTTAAAGGTTTTGTTGTACCCAAGGAAGTAACCTATCTGTAACACCATCCTCCCACATCTACCCAAGTAACTGACCAACCGGGGTAAACATGCAATGAGAGGCCACTATGATATGATTCGACCTCCTAAGTCACATTAAGGAAGTGGAACCAACATAAACACACTATACAGACCTTTGACATCAGCATTAGGACCCTCAAGAACCATCCCAATCTTTTTGCCAACCAACCCTTGGGTCCTGCTGAGATTTTGGACCACTTGACCCACGGACGCTCCCATGCTATAGGCTTGCCAACGTTCAGGAGGCTCTGGACATTCTCATGCCAAGGCATGCCATCATCCAGGGACTATTTTTCTCAATGTTGTGCTAGCATCCCCGAGATTTGAGACACTTTTTCATGCCCAAAGCCCAGGTCACTACTCAGAATTTAATGACACCTTCAAAACAGTAAGACAACAAGGAAATGAAAATACAAATACAAATACTTGAACAAGACCTTGATTACACACCTACTAGCCATGACAGGCATTTCGTCAAACATATCACAAATATGTAATCTACAACTGTAAATAACAAATCTGAGCATAACTGTCTCATACTTAGTTGAGAATCGCTAAGAGGCATTGATGCCTCAAAACATTAGTTGTCATTTCATCCATTAGGTCATAGATACATTGTTCATTCATTTACAAGTAAAAACATGATGAGAGCCATACATAACTATTGTTAAAAGATATACATAACCAACATAATAGCAACAAAAATACCAATGAAATTACATCCATACGATCCACATATAAACCAGTATAATACTCATAGAAATACAAGGAGATATAACCTCATATTGATGATGCAAAATTGAAACCCGAGATGGGACTTCCATGTTTCACTCGACTGTAGAATGGTTGAGCCAAATCTCTCTTCAGTCATTCACCTTTGTGCCATATTCCAAGCATGAATGTGGGATCTCATAGAACACGTCAATCCAAAACCATCCAAGGCTTCCAGAGTCCAACCACCTCAACCCATCAAATAATGATTCCACCTCATGGCCAAACATCACCAAACCAACAGCAAATTAGTCTCTATCCAAGCCTTCCAGGGTTCCAGAGCGTTTGTTCCAACCAGGGCTCTAGGACTAGCAATTCAACCCACAACTTATGTCGAGCTCTAGAGCGTTTGTCCAACCAAGGCTCCAAGACTAGTAAATCGGCCCACTAAGGGCTCCAGAGTGTTTGTCCAACCAAGGCTCCAGGACTAATAACTCAACCAAAAGTTGTTACAGGGCTCTAGAGCATTTGTCTAACCAAGGCTCCAGGAACTAGTAACTCAACCCAAGCTAAGGAAACATGAGAACCAACCAAAAAACAAAGCAAATGAACCCACAACACCATGGTTATACAACAATTAGCAAGCTCGGCAAATCCGTTGTCAATCCAGGAAATCCTTTGTAGCAACGATAGATCATGACCAATAAACCACATGCATGTGTCATGCATGCCAAAACTAGTGAGGAAAACATACATGCAACTTGGTACCTCCAAGCCAAATCCACTATAGCTGCTAATCTCGATGTCCTCTTGTGCTTCCCTGCTCTTCCTTTGCCTTCTTGCTCCAAAAATCCAAGTATGCCACATCCTCCAAGAGTGCTCCAAGAAAACTATAAGTTTCCAAGAATGAGAGAGAGAGAGAGGAAATGAGAGAGCTCCAAAACTAAATGAAAAAAAGGTTACCAACTGATCCTCATAAGCCTTTTTATCAATGAGGCCTCTAATTTCTTCATTTTCCATTATTTTCCTTCATTTTCCTCCTCACACGCAACCTGTGACCTTTCACTTCCCTTTTCTCCTATTTTCCATTATTTTCATAAATAAATGTGCCAAAAATGTCATTTTGCCTTTCCAAAACCTTAGCCATTGCCTTTACCAATTTCCTTACCAACACCCACACTAGGATGTCTTGCCCAACATTAAGCTTGGAATAAGTGTCCCATCAACCATGGTTATTATTTTGCCTTTATTAACTTTTATTACATGGAATTTTCACAAGGGCTATTACAGAACCTCCCCCTTGGGGTAACACCATCCTCGGTGTTCAACAACACCTATAACCACAAGACCGTTGTAAGCAAAATATACTACCGATGGAGCTTTATAAGTTAGGTCGATGCAATATTTACAATGATCAACATGTTGAGAAGTAAACCAACATGAAAATACTAAAGGGTCCACAAAACCGTGGTGCCATCTTGGCACATGATCCAATTTGTAAGGAGCTCTTCTTTGGTTTGATGCGCAAGTACACCTATTCCCCAACCTGGAACTCCTTGAACAACCTATTCTGATCTGCATAGCTCTTCTACCTGTCCTGTGTTGCCTTCAAAATCTTCTTGATTACCTACATTTCTTGTTCCATGTCTGCCAACATATCCGGTCCAATAAACACCTTGTTAACTAGATCACTCCAACTAATGGGAGTAGTGTAACTCCACCCATATAATGCCTCAAATGGACTCATCCTCAGTGATTCCTGGTAGCCATTGTTGTAAGCCAATTCAATTAGTGAAAGACACTCTTCCCACTTTTGTTGCTGATGCATCACTTACATCCTCAACATGTCCTCCAATATCTTGCTAACCCTCTGTGTCTGTCCATCGGTCTGTAAATGATAAGTTGTACTGAATGCCAAATTTGTGCCCAAACCTGCAAACAATTCCTTCCAAAACTTGGAAGTGAACTTTGCATCCCTGTCTGACACAATATTCTTTGGGACACCATGCAGTTTAACCACATCTCTGATGAATACATGTGCTACATCGTTAGCTGATAATGTAGACTTCACTAGAATGAAGTGTGCAACCTTTGTCAACCTGTCCACCACAAACATGATGGAATCGTGTTATCTCACTGTCCTTGGCAAACTAGTGATGAAGTCCATGGAAAAGACCTCCCATTTCCATTCTGGAATCACAATCAGTTGTAACAGTCCACCTGGATATTTACACTCCGCCTTCACACACTAACAATCGAAACACCTAGCCACAAAATATGCTACATCCTTCTTCAAATTCGGTCAATAATAAAACTTCTTTACTGTGGTCAATATCTTCTGATAACTTGGGTGACCCGAATATGGTTTTCCATGAAACTCTCTCAAGATCTCCTTCTTGAGCTCACTATTATCTAGTACATATATCTTGTCTCTGAATCTAACCAATCCATATGCTGTAAGGCAATAATCCACATCCTGTGCACCTACACTTGTACCTGTACCACCACATGTACTTGTACCTATACTACCATCTAGACATGTACATGTACCTGTACTACTATCTGTACTCTGTTGTAACCTGTGCACAATCTCTATATACCTGACGTCTTGTTGATCTGCTTATAAAAATCCTATCATGTAAGTCTGTCCCATAGGAGCTCATAGTTGCTAAGCGATTTACCTGTATTCGCCTATTAAGGGCATCTGTCACCCTGTTCTCTTTGCCTTTGATGTATCTGATCTCTAAATATAACTCACTGATCATGGCCAACCACCGAGCCTACCTACCATTCAGGTTTTGTTGGTCGAATAGATACCATAACCCACTATGATCACTCATCAGCACAAATCTCCTGCCCAAAAGATAGTGCCTCCACATCTTTAATACATGTATGATTGTTGCCAACTCAAGATCACGCGTGGGGTAGTTCTGCTCATGCTCATTCAGTTTTCGCGACTCATAGCATACCACTTGTCCATCCTACATAAGGACTCCACCAAGTCCCTTCTTTCAAGTATCTATGCATACTACAAACTCTTTGTCCAGATCTGCAATCTTTAACACTGGTGCATGTGTTAACAACTGCTTAAGTTGCTCAAAACTAGTCTCAAACTCCTCTATCCATTCAAACTTCTTGCCTTTTCTCTATAATGATGTGGTAGGATAAGCAATATGTGAGAAGTTCCTGATGAACCTCCGGTAATAACCTGTCAACCCCATGAAGGACCTCACATCATCCACATTTCTAGGAGCTACCCACTCCATGATGGCCCTTATCTTTTATGTATCTATTGCAATTTCCTCCTTAGAGACAATATGTCCCAAGTAGTGTACTTCAGTCTGAAAGAAACTACACTTGCTGAGCTTAACATACAAATGATGCTCTCTCAACAACCTCGACATTGTTTCTAAATGCTTGGCATGCTCTTCCTCATTTTTATAATATACCAATTTGTTATCAATGAACACAATAACAAACTTATCCAAATAAAGACGCAACACACTATTCATCAAGCACATAAAATTAGTTAGAGCATTAGTCAAAACAAATGGAACTACAACAAACTCATAATGCCCATACCTGGTCTGTTAGGCTTTCTTGTAAATTTCCTCCTCTTTGATGTGTACCTGGTGATATCCATATCTCAAACAAATCTTCGACAACACTGCTGCTCCCTTCAACTAATCGAACAAGTTGTCAATCCTCGGTAGCAAATACCTGTTCTTAATGGTCACTTTATTCAATTGGTTGTAGTCAATGCATAATCTGAGAGTATCGTATTTCTTCTTCACAAACAATACTGGCGCGTCCCATGGTGATACATTTAGCCTAATGTATTCCTTGTCCAACATTTCCTTCAACTGTAGCTTCAGCTCTACCAACTCAGGTGTGCTCATCATGTAAGGTGCCTTTGATGTCGGAGTTGCCCCTCGCACCAACTCAATAGAAAAGTCTACCTCCCTGTGAGGTGGCAACTCTAAAATGTCCTCAGGAAATACATCTTGAAACTGTTGTATAACTGGGTACTTGCTCAAAACATTTGCATCCTCAACTTCCTTACCTTTGTCACTAGAAATGTGCATTGCAAATAACACATACCCTTTCCTGCGACTACGCTTGGCCTGTATAGCTGTTAACATCCTAATTGATGTGGTTTTCTTCTTTCCCTGTAAGACTTTGGGTTCTCCATTGTCATCCACACACTCAATGGATTTGTCATAACAATCCACCTTGGTTCTATGGAGGTACAACCAATCCATGCCCAACAACATATTATATGATCCCAATGGTAATACATTCAAATGTGTTGAGGTAGGCATACCATTCAAGTCAAATGCACAAGATCTTATCCAATGGTGAACTTGCTTTTTTATACCTATAGCCAATTGCACTAACTAAGATTATGCATGCAAATCCTTACTCAAACCACACTTATCCACCAAGTCAGGACTAACATAGCTATAATTAGATCTAGGGTCAATCAAAATAGAAATAACATGATCACAAAGCTTACCATCCATCTCAATGATAGATGCTTGATGCTCTACCTATTTGTTATCCAATGATGCATAATATGAGGAATGCTCTGACCAACATCCCCAACAGTTTTTGCCTCATGTGCACTATATATCTGAGGCCTACCACCCTAATACTGTGGACAATCTCTCCTACGATGATCCCTTCCATAATTCCAACACCGCACAGGGCTCCTTATTCTACTCCTTAGATCAATGTCCATATCCTCTATCTGATGCATTGAACTTATTAGATGGCACTATGTTCTCTTTATTCCCTGTACCCTAAGGTCTTGCTCGCTTATTGTCCCATTTTCCTTTTTTATTTGCATTACCTTTCCAGTCTGGTTTGGTTTTGGATCTGCTCTTTGATTGCTCATATAAATGCCTTAGCTTTCGGATGGTCTCCTCTAATGATATAGGCTCATCGAACTCAATCATGTCTTTGAATACAACCAATAATCCACTAATGAACCTTTGAATCTTGGCCTTCTCCTTCGTGAGGTAAGGCATATACCTCAATGGCTCGAAGAGCTTGCTAGTGTACTCCTCATATGTCATTGATCCCATCTTTAGTTCAAAGAACTCCTTGTCCCTGTCATCAAAGTATCTCTTCGACATATACTTCTTCTTGAATAGCCTCTCGAACTCACTCCAAGTCAAGTCCTCTTCATGAATACATCTGACATTCTTCACATCTTCCCACCTATTGAAGCCTCGAAAATCGGGTCTACAACAAGGGGGATATCCACTTGGTCCGGACCTTGGTTAGCAGCTCCTTTTCCATTTGATATAGTGGGTCCGACTGGGGATATGGGACTAGTTTCCTAATTTATGTGTGTGTGTGTTGAGAATTGATATTTCCTTTCTAAAAGTTCCTAAGTGAAATGCTTTTATTCTAACTCTAATCTAATAACATGCAAATGTATTCTAATAAACATAAATATCTAATTCTACACTAACCCGGGATGTAATTTCTCCTTTATGCGATCTAAAATGATTTAAAATAAAATTGGTAATAAAGATCATTCAACTGTTATGATAAAAGAATTCAATAGAGATAAACCACTTCGTATAAAAAATTAGACGAAATAGTTGTGAAAAACATATCGCATAATAAGCTACTCATACATTAAGCATAAATAAATAGTTATCACCGCACAAAAGTGCCAAATGATAACTCAAGCATTCACGCATCAATATATAAACAACTAAACATAAATATCACTTTAACACAAAGGCAGAAATAGTTAAGAGATAAAAGTGCCATTTATAACTAGTTCTACTCATGAGCTTCAAGTGATAATGATTTATCTCTTCTTAATCCAACATCCACTGAGAGTACAGAAGTGCAACATCAGTAGTAGATATTAAATGCAGATATCAATAAATCTTGTTCCATTCATTCATCAAAACCTCCTCGGAGGGTGCAAAAGTGCATGTTTTGAAGACAAGTTTTTGACAAATTTCAGGACCCTTCTCAAAATGCATGAGAAGGGTTTAAATACTACTAACTAAATCTAAAAATAACTTATTACAAAAATATAGGATACGGTTTAAATGACCGTCCTAATTTCAGGAAAAAATAAAGAAAATTTAATACTAATAGTGAATCTAAAACTAACAACTAACAACTAACTATTTGTGTATCTGTTCCTTGAAATCGCAAGCGTTCAACATTTGCTTGAGAAGAGTCGACTGGCCGACTTCAAACTTCAACTGTCCTGCGAAAACAGAATCGGCAAGAGCTGGCGCTATCTTCTCGACATAATTGATGATACATTTGAGAGTCATGCACTGGCTGTGTGGTTTTACCAAATATGCCCAGTAAGAATCCCAATTCAACTTAGTTAATGTTTTGATTGATTCTGCCTTTTCTTGAGCCTTCTGTCTCCAGCCTGCTTGCAATTGCTGAGCATATATACATACCATTTTGAAGATATTTATGACAATTACCACTGGTTTTAGGATTCAAGTTTACTTTTTTTACCTTTAGCGTTCTTTCCTATAAATTTCCGGGCTTACAGATGATTGAGCAATTAGAGGCTTTCCTTTTCAAGAGGTTTTGCCCAGTGGTGCTAATCGCGCATCGGAAATTGCCTCTGTTTCTTGATCCGGGCTTCCCTGATGCAATTTTTTTGCCTCTTGCGCACTTTTTGTTAGCGGATATAAAGCTTAAATTTCGTGAAAATAACGATTCTATAAGTTCTTGACCCTGAGTCTTAAATCGTTTATTTTTTATGTCAGCGTTGTCCAGTACCCATTTAACCATGTCTATTTATGGAAGAATTTTGGGCCTCGCCGCTATCTGGTGCAAGAACGAGCAAGCTAGATCTATAACTGATGCCTTAGAAGGCCCATGTGAGTCTGCAGTAGCTGTAACCTCCATCCTTTTGGGATTCTCTTCCTCAAGTAGACTGTACATGCCTTCCCAAGTGGTAATACCAACATCTTTGTTACAGGCAGTGTCTGTATACAAGGGCGTCATTTCTTTGTCTTCAGAACTCGGAGCTTTGCCTTTCTTTCCCATAATAACCCAAATACTGCTTTGTATAGTTATCTGTTCTTCATTCCTACAGTTTACAAGTGAGGTGAGAATAATGATAAGGAAAAGGTGACAGGAAAGCTTTAAATGCCGAAGACATAAAATATACCACCTTACGTGAATGGCTCTTCGATCAACACAAAACCATATTTCATTAACAATTGGCAACTAACTTATTAATTAGCATTAAAGCGCATAACTAGGTCTCGGTTTATGGAAAAATCTTTCTCGAACAATAAGCTCGAAAGATCCGCGATGAAGCGATTTTGTGATTTGCTTCGCAATATCGCAGATCGCTATGTCACAGATCACTATATCGCTCTATCGCAGTGTCACTATGTCGCAATATTGCAATATCGCTATGTCGCAATATTGCAATATCGCTGGAGCGTAGCATATGACAATCATCCGTTAATGTGTTCTCTGCGAAATGCGATTTGCGATATGCGCCATCGCATATCGGCGGTTTGAGGTTTTTCAGCATAAGTGATATTTGAGGCATGCGATGCGATATATGTTTTTAATATGTAGTCTCGCATCGCGATCTCATAATCTTAGAATTCTGCTTGTAAGGAGGTATCCATTATCCTTTTTGCGATGCGATATTTCTTAAGGAGTGATTTTATCCTACCTTATGATAGAACTTAAGCTTTTTAAAAATTTTCAAAGGTATTCTCCTAAGTTTATGAAGGTAAGTTTTTATTAAAAAAAGGAAATACAAGCACTAATTGAATTTTAAATTTTTTGACTAAGGGCCCCCACTTATTTAGTATTGGTAATAACACTAAATAAGAAGGGGGGTTGTTGCTAGCCACAACACCACCAAATGTCTGCTTTACCTTTGAGACTGAATCTAGTTACTCTGGCCTTCATGTTCTCTGAATAGTCATGCAGCCTGAAGAACCTCCTCATGCCAAGCAACCATGCCTCTGCACCTTGTGATTTCTTCATCTCTCCATCAAAAGTAGGTGGCTTCTCTTTCTTAAACTCATCTAGCAATTATCCCCTATCACTCCTCCTGTAAGGATGATAACAATGACGATCATAGTGCCTATCTGAACTAAAACTAGAATAGTACCTGTGTCCATCACCTCTCCTATCCGGAGTGTCCAAAAATATACCATCTCTCACTACGTCGTCTTTATCTAACCTGTGATCACAACCGAACCTACTACCATATGCCCCCATTAGTTCTATCCTCTTGCTCATGGCTGATCTGACGCGGTCCCTGTCACTACAAATCTAACAAACTCTGAAGTATCAATGCATGTACCTTTGCTTGTTTCTCTTGTATCTGTATCATTTTGTCATTGTCTTCCTTACAACTCCTTATTTATGCCTTTAAGCTTCTTAATGTGTCTGCTAGATCAAAAGAATGCCCAACACCATTCTGCTCATCTAATCCATAGGGAGAGTCTCGGGAATTGTAGTCTACCATCTTGCTAGTCATCTTCGATATTCTTCGTGCAAGGTAGATCATGTCAGCTAAACCAAATCACAATAAACCAATGTACCTTACTATAGCTTGGGGAGGATACCTTATCTACAAGATCAACAAATTAGTGTGATACATGTATAACATAATCATGACAACATATAGAAAACAACACATAAGCATATAACCATGCAACCATCATTCTAGCTAGGGTCCAGTCATCAATGCATGACCTTATCCACAATGCATACCATGACCTCATGCCTCACAACCACCATTACATCATTGTACACTTGACCACATGCAAACCTTAACATGCATAAGCAATGCTTAGTCCAACACACACACGCATAAACACATATAATCAAGCATAAACGAACAATACTTGTAACCAAGCCTACGAGAATGATACATGTAACCAAGCATACAAGAATGATACATGTAAGTGACATATAATGGCATGTAACCAGTCATACACTCATGACGATGCATCCCACCACAACACCATCAACTTCGACATGGTGACATCACTACATCCATGATCAACATCATTCAAATGCAACAAGCAAATGGAATACAAGCATAAGAGACACACATGTAACTAACATGAATGCTTGAACAATAGACACAACCCATCCAATTCGAGGGGTGAACCATGTTCTGCTACCACTTTGCAACACTCTCCTCCCACATCTACCCAAGTAACCAGCCAACCGGGGTAAATATGCGCAAGAGGCCACTATGATATGATTACCTCCTAAGTCTTGTTAAGGAAGTGAAATTGAGAGAAGCACACCATACAAACCCTCGACATCAACATTAGGACCCTCAGGAACCATCCCAACCTTTTGGCCAACCATCCCCTGGGTCCTATTGATATTTTGGACCACTTGACCCCCAGACACTCCCATTCTATAAGCCTGCCAACGTCTAGGAGACTTTGGACGCTCTCATGACAAGGCATGCCAATGTCCAGGGACTATTTTGCTTAATGTTGTGCAAGCATCCCTGGGATTTGAGCCACTTTTTTAGGACCAGAGCCTAGGTCACTGCCCATAATTGAATGACACCTTCAGAACACTAAGATAATAAGGAAATGACAATACAAATACAAATATTTGAACAAAACCTTGATTGGACCCCTACTAGCCATGACATGCATTTCGTCAAACATATCACAAATATGTAATCTAAAGGGGTAAATAATAGATCTGAGCATAGGGGTCTCATACTTAGTTAAAAATTACTAAGAGGCATTGATGCCTTAACACATTAGCTGTCATTTCATTCATTAGGTCATAGATACACTGTTCATTCATTTACAAGTAAAAACATGATGAGAGCCATACATAGCTATTGTCATAAAACATATACATAACCAGCATAATAACAACAAAAATACCAATGAAATTACATCGATATGATCCACATATAAACTAGTATAATACTCATAGAAATACAAGGAGAAATAACCTCATATTGATGATGCAAAATCCAAACCCGGGATGGGACTTCCACATTCCACCCGACCATAGAATGGTTGAGCCAAATCTCTCTTCAACCATTCACCCTTATGCCATATTCCAAGCATGAATGTGGGATCTCGCAGAACACATCAATCCAAAACCATCGAGGACTTCCAGAGGCCAACCACCTCAAGCCATCAAACAATAATTCCACGTCATGGTTGGACATCACCAAACCATCACCGGATTGGTCTCTATCCAAGCATTCCAGGGCTCCAGAGCGTTTTTTCCTACCAAGGCTCCAGGACTAGTACTCAACGCACAGCTACTACTGAGCTCCAAAGCATTTTTCCAACCAAGGCTCCAGGACTAGTAACTCAACCCACCAAGGACTCTAGAGCGTTTGTCCAACCAAGGCTCTAGGACTAATAACTCAACCCAAGTTGTTACGGGGCTCCAGATTGTTTGTCCAGCCAAGGATCTAGGAACTAATAACTCAACCCAAGTTAAGGAAACATGAGAAACAACCAGAAAAAAAGAAGAAGAAGCAAATGAACCCATAACACCAGGTCTATCCAGGAAATGGCAAGGTTAGGCAAATCCATTGTCAATCTAGGAAATCCTCCATGTCAGTGACAAATCATGACAAATAATCCACATGCATGTGCCATGCATTCCAAAACTAGTGGGGAAAACATACATGCAACTTGGCACCTGCAAGACAAATCCACTGTAGTTGTTGATCTGATGTCTTCTTGTGCTTTCCTACTCTTCCTTTGCCTTCTTGCTCCAAAATTCCAAGTATTCTGCACCCTCCAAGAGTGCTCCAAGAAAACTCTGTGTCCAAGAATGAGAGAGAGAGAGAGAGAGAGAGAGAGGAAATAAGAGAGCTCCAAAACTGAACTGACAAAAGGTTACCAACCGATCCTCATAATCCTTTTTATCAATGAGGCCTCTATTTTCTTCACTTTCCATTATTTTCCTTCATTTTCCTCCTCACATGCAACCTATGACCTTTCACCTCCCTTTTCTCCTAATTTCTATTATTTTCATAAATAAATGTGCCAAAAATGTCATTTTTCCTTTCCAAAGCCTTAGTTTTTGCCTTTGACGATTTCCTTAGCCATTAATAAACCGCTGAACACCCACACTAGGATGTCTTTCCCAACATTTAGCTTGGAATAAGTGTCCCATCAACCATGGTTATTATTTTGCCTTTATTGACTCTTATTACATGGATTTTTCACCAATGTTGTTACATTCTCTTTGTAGTATGATCTAACTACAAACGTGTGTCTCCTAGAATGTGACAATATGTTAGGCTACCAAATATTCTAAAGTGATTGACATCTAGCTTCTTCCCCATGAATCCCCCCTTAGGTGTCATATTGACAAGCGCTCAATGTGGGACCCTGTTCTGAATATAAATTGTCATATTGCATGTATCTGCCCATAAATAACGTGGTAGATCCTAGTCATACAACATTGCTCTAGTTGCCTCCGAAATAGAGTGGTTCTTCCTCTTAGCAACCCCATTATGTTGTGAGTTTTAAGGAATCGTCCATTCTCTCCTAATTCCTGCCTTGGTACAGAATTCTTGGAACTCCTTATTGGGGTACTCACCTCAATTATCTGACCGAAAAGTTTGTATCTTTCTTACTGTCACCTTCTCCACTAAAGCCTTAAACTCCCGAAGGCAACTAAAGATATCATCCAATAAGAATGCCATTCTAGCTTTCCAAACACCAAAGTTGGATGATCCATGCAATTTGTCCTAATCTCTCAAACTTGTTGCGACCATCTCTCGAAAACTAGAAATATAGCAAAACTCAAATAAACTAGAGAATGAACCTGTAGCTTTTCTCTTCCTTTGCTTGCACAGATCCTCCTTCTTCCCTCATATCTGCTCTGCTATCATGTGAAATTTTAATTATTGTTGCAGTTAACTAGTTATTATTCTCGTATCAATTGATTATTTGTCTTATGCAATTTATTTGTAGCAAATATTGAATAAAACACAACTGCAACTTCATAAAAAAATTAATTAACCACGGGAACTGAGAAAATTATTACACACACACACAAATAATGGACACTAAAATTGTTAGACAAATGTCCCTGGAAAAACCCTACTATGGGGAAAACCAATTCTACAGATAAGTGTTTATTATTCTTCAGCAAAATCTGTGATGGAGAAATTACAAAATTGTTTACCATAAATTAGCAAACCTATGGAAAATTATTTCTTCTTCTTCTGCAAATCGATTTATCGTCCTAGAAACAATTTACTTCCTCCAAGCAATTTTGCCTCCCTCTAGCTCTTGATTTTCTCACACGGACGACCCTAGCTTTGGCAAAATCATGCTACTGAGGACACGATTGAGCCTCCCTCTAAATTTCAACCTCTACTAGAAAAACCAACCTTCCTGTGCAAATCGATCTCTTCTGCAATCCCTCCTTGCTCTTGTTACTCATCCTCCTAGAGCAATTCACACTACCAACTAGGGTAATTCACACCCCTATGTGGAGCAATTCACACCATTGGAAAATCGACCTCTCTCTGCAAAAAAATCGATCTCCAAATATGTTTGAAAATCTTTGTGATAAATTCCTCTAGCAATCCTATCTCCAAACATTGTTGATCTCACTCTGTTGATGCCCCTGCACTGCCTCTGCACCCTTGTTATCACTGCAACATTTATGTCTCGATCTCTCACTAATTTTTTTTTATCCAAGTGCCCATCAATTTCCTCTTATAATCTCTCATTAACAAATCAATGGACATGATCTATTCCCAATCAATGACTAAGATCATCTTGACTCCTTGTGACTTTTTTGGAAGGCTCTAGAGGAAAATCGATTTACCCTAATTAATATTGATTAATTAAGCCATTTCCCTAAGTTAGACTTAGGAAAATTAATAAATTGGCTACTTAATTCTAATCAAGGCCTTTTCTTGATAAACCTTTTATGGGTATTGGAGAAAATGTGTTCCCTAGCCACATAGACATAATATGAGACTAGAACACATGTCTGAGCTACATGAACTAACAAATGTTGGTCAAATAGATCTCCACAAGCTTGAATTAACCTCAGAAGGCTTCCTCCTTTCTTCGCAGGTGTGAACAAAAGATTAGAAAGATTGATGAGATTTGAATTGATGTAAGTGAGGGAGGTTGAGTGGCAATATGTAGTGGTTTAGGGTGTATGAATAGGTGTGTCTTTATGGCTAGGTTGACCTGACCTTATGTTGGGCCGAATTAAACAATTTTGAGTCAACATTACTTTTGGAGGCAAAATTTATATTTGAAATTTCTCGTTTTTCATTTTTTCATTAGGGTAGACTTGTATAGTAAGGAATATCGACTGAAACTAGAAAAATTCAACACTCCCTCTTAGCTAGGGAGGTATTCTCTTTGACTTCCTTAAATGTACATTTTGAAGAAACAATTTATCTATCCCAACAAAATATTGAAATAGCTAGCTATGTTGATGTGTCCATCCATTACATGTGGAAAGCACCTTGCATCGGCATCATGCAAAGGGATCTAGTCACCCACTAGTCACATCTCCTTTGCAAAGGATCTAGTCACCCACTAGTCACATCTCCTTTGCAAAGGATCTAGTCACCCACAAGCCAATTACCCATTGGCTAGTCAGGTACCCCTTGACACAAGACTATTCCTTGTTTCACCAACCCACCAAGTTGTCACTTGGAACCATGTCAGGTACCCCCTGACAAATGGTGTAACCTTGGGCCCATTTATCATTCCCACATGTCATCACATGCTATTGAAAGGTAAAACACTTGCCCGATGCTATAAGGCACTCACTTAACCCACTAGCCAAATAACCATTGGCAATATGGTCAGGTTGTTGAAATATGCAACTAGGTTTGGCCTTCATAATGGCATATGTAATCATGATCTTATGTATTTAATAAAAAAGAGAAAAATAAAATTACTAATGTTATTCTTTATGCATGGGTTTCATGCTCAAGGTTATTTTTTTTATAGGTCAAACACCCATTGGGTGCTTCTAGGGATTGTCTTTGAGTCAAAAAGTCATAAGAGTCATTGTCATGTATGGAAGACCCTTTTGGGCATGTTACATATTGTAAAGAAAAAATTATTTGAGTCAAAATAGAGTTAAAAGACCCTCGAAAACCTCATCACGGTGCAAATATCAAGTAGGCCTACATGAAGGGACAATTCGGTCTAAAGGTAACACTTAATACCCCCCACAAGCCTATAAATAAAAAGGAACTCGGCCTCATTTGAACACTCACTCAAGCAAGTTCGATCTCCTCAAGGTAGAATCTGGAAAAGGACGACGAAGAAGAAGAAAAACAAGATCGAAGTTTTGGGCCTTTCTCTCTCTATCTTGTCTTAGGGTTTCTGCAGTTGTTGGGCAAGTCGAAGTGCTCGAAAGTTGTTGGGCAAGTCGAAGTGCTACAAATTTGATGAGCAAGTAGAAGTGCTGGAAAGTTGTTGGGCAAGTTGAAGTCTTGAAAGGTGTTGGAAAAGTCGAAGTGTTGGAAAGTTGTTGGGCAGGTCAAAGTTGTAGAAGGATTTGTTGGGCAGGTCAAAGTTGCAGAAGGATTTGTTGGGTAGATCTAAGTTGCAGAAGGATTTGCTGGCAGATCAAAGTTGCAGATAGATTTGCTGGGCTGATCAAAGATGCAGAAGAATTTGTTCGGCAGGTCAAAGTTGCAGAAAAATTTGTTGGGTAGGTCAAAGTCATAGAAGAATTTGTTCAGATCGAAATTGAAAAATTTTCCATAAAGAAAGATAGATTTGACTTTGTCTTGGAAGGTCTCGGTAAAGGGTCATAGGTCTTGGAATTCATCAATTGAAGGTCTATATGAAGATAAGAATTCTTGTGGCTTTACCTCTCAGTTGGAGAGGTTTTGGCCTTGGCTGATTGCCTATATCTCGTGTCCTCTTTTTCCACTATTCTTTATTGTTTGGTAGTTGTTTGATGAAAATGACACTAAATATAATCGAGAAAAAGAAGAAGTTAATCAAGTTAAGTAAAAATATATAACAAGCAGTTATCAAGAAAGAGAAATCACCTAGTCTAGCTACCTCTAGATTTCTCAACATGGTTTCAGAGCTAAGGTGACTACATCGAGGAAAGGCAGCTTAAAGAAGGATACTTAGGGGTCGAAGCACGAGAAGGTAATTTAGGAAAGATCAAGACATCAAATAGGACATCGTACCATCAAGAAGAGATATACAAGGGACGAATACAAGGAATATTAAAGAAGACCTCAAAACCCTTGCTTATCAAAAGAAGGGTTTCTCACTTGAAGCATTATTGGGAAGGTCATCATCATCAAAGAACATGTCAAGGACCCTACCTCCACTCAAATAAAGTCTAAAAATTGAAGAATTTTGATGTCTCTAAATCCAAGGAAAGCAAGAAGAGGCATTGTCATAATCATCAAGGAATCAAGGTGGTCTCTCTCTCTTTGAAGGATCATTTTTAAAGGACGACATCTTCATCAAGAAGACAACTTCTATTATCTACATCATCATGAAAATCAAGAAGACATGAAGTTGAATATATTGTAATCAAGAAGCATCTTCACTTGACAAGTAAGTACCTTTATATTTATGATTGAATCTGTTATCAAAATGACTTCATTTTGCAAGGAAAGCAACAAATTAGTTGGGTCATCAAACTTTCTTACATAGAAGAAGAGGACAATTTTATCCTCATAGAAAATGAAGTCATTGAACATGTTAAAGGTACAATCACTAAGCCTCCAAAGGAAGACGCTCAAGCTCTAGCAAAATATATGAAAGGGGAAGTAAGCGTTAAAAGGATTCTCATAGAATCCATTAAGGATCCCCTCATACCTTATGTATCAAAGTTGGAGACATCAAAAGAAATATATGACAAGTTAATATGATTGTTCACCGTAAGTACTACAAGAGAAGTGATATCTTTGAGAAACGAGCTATACAAAATGAAGATCTCAAAGGAAGATGGAATAACATCATACTTTATGAGGGTATCATAAATAAGAGACCAACTACAAGAGTTGGGAGAAATAATGTCCAGTAAAGGAATGACCACCATAATGCTCAATGAACTACTAGAGGAATGGGGCAACTTTACATCAAACATATATGGAAAGAAGGAAGCTACCCCATTCAATGAACTTTGGTCATTATGTAAGATTGAAGAAACCAGGTTGAAGGCAAAAAATAATGTAGGATCAAACGAACAAGTTCAAGCATTTGTTGCCATAGCTAAAAGAAAAGGAAAATTTGGTCCTTAGAAAAAGAAGAAGTATATGTCAAAGATATAATGGTATGGTTGTTAGGAATATTGTCGAAATAATAATAAGAAATGTTAAAAATAGCATCAAGAACTTCTAGTTTAATTTGTCCTTGAATTAAATTAGGAATTGAATCGAAATTATATTCTCATAGCAATTTGTAATAGTAAAATAAGTTAATTTAACTTAATTGGCTGAGTAAATTTGAGTTGGAAGTCTATCTAGAGTCATGTATAGTGATTCCTAAATTTTATGGGTCCAGGTTGAGTTCTTTTGAGTCGTAATTAATTAACTCAGTCTAATTGAGTTAAAGTCAGTTAAACTAGTTCAAACAGTTGGAGGAACTAGTAGGAGGTCTAGTAGTGGGGAGCAACTTCAGTGCTCCGACATTTAACTAAAGATTCGCTCATAAATAACTCATGCATGTCAGTTCTGAGGAAGACCCAACTGAGATTAGAGTTCAAGGACAATATACTATCAGTTGTATAATTTTTCGAGTTGTACAGATGGTGCATGCAATCAGTTGAGGGCATATAAATGGATTGCGTAATTATGGAGAGAGAATTTCCTAGTTAAATATGGGCTAATTCTCTTAGGAATTGCACTAGTAAGTAGGGGCTTGGAAGGATAGGAATTTGGTTAAGTGTTGGTCAAAGGTAGTCAATCAGGTAAAGGATAGAAAATACTTGTGCAGGTTGAGCTCAAGGTTGAGCAGAGCATATTGTATTCATCCAAGGCTTGCCTAGGAAGCAAAGAGATAGATTGTACTTGTGTAGGAATTCTTCGGGTTGAATAAGCATTGTATTTTCTTCTCAAATCTTCTGGTTAATGCAATATAGATAGTTGGGGTTTTTAGCAATTGCTTTCCCCAGAGAAATATTGTGTTATGTGCGATTGATATTCTTCCTTTTTTGCTTATTATTTTCATTGATCAATTTTGGTTTCTGTTGACGAGTAAGTAGATTCTTGTCTTATGTTTTAGCATATCACATAAGGTATTGAATCTACAAATAAAATTATGCATGGTATCAAAGCTAAATACATTTAGAAGAGGAGAATTCGAGTTTGTTGTGCAGGTGAAATCGAATTTGCAGGTTCATATTTGAGAGTCAGCAGTATGTCATTCTACGGTTTGAGACTTGAGTATGCCCTGGAGGGCAACTCGAATTACATAGCTTGGAAAGACAAGATGGAGGGAGTGTTGGAAGACAATGGGATGAAGGAATTCATAGATGATGATATTTCGAAGCCTCTAGCATTTGATGTTAAATATCTGGATGAATGGAGAAAGTGTGTGGCAAAAGCGACAAGGATTATCCTAGAAGGAGTCGAGATCACATTGTCTCAAATATCCATGGTAAAGAAACTCCATTGGCAATATGGAAGGCATTTACAGACATGTTTCAAAATAGCAGTGACCAGAGGAAGACGACACTGAAGGACAAGCTCAGAAAGATCAAGATGGAGAAGGGTGACTTTATTCTGAAATACTTGACCAAGTTCACCCAATGTCGAGGTGAGCTTGGAAGTGTCAGGATTACTATTGCCAGAGATGATCTAGTGAACCTAGCACTTCTAGGACTTCTCAAGAGCTGGAAAAGTTGCTAGGACTCAGTTAATGGGAGGTAAAAGCTACCAGAGTGGGAGCGGTTGTGGTCTGACTTGGTACAAGAAGAGTTTCACTAGAACACCAAAGATGGGACCTCATCCAAAGAAGTGGAAGAGGACTTTTCATTAGTCAGCAAAGAAAATAAATCCAAGGGAAATAAGCTTAAAGGTGAGGAGGGTGACAAGAAGAAGGACATGTCAAACATCAAGTGTTTTCACTGTCACGAGTACAGGCACTATGCCACAAATTGCCCACGGAAGAAAGCAAGCAAGAAGGGGATTGCGGTTGCAGCAACAAGTGAATATATAGCTTCATAATTATTACTTGATTTCACTCTCATTGCATGCATGGTCAACACTGTAATGGGAAGCATGTGGTATCTCAACAGTGGTGCCTCATTCCATATGATGGGGAGTAGAGATGTCTTCAATGACTTGGAGGAGAAAGACCTCAAGCAAAACATAGAGTTTGGAGATGACGGGAGGTATAATGCGATTAACATCGGTACAGTTACCTTTCAGAGGGAGTTTGGCTCCCCTCGCAGAATCCAAGTGGGTAGAGGGAACACATGTAGTCATACCTCTAGGTGAGAGGAGGGGAATGTGAAGTAATAGTCCCAAGAGTGCAAAAATTTGTGCATGAGCCATTGAGGTGTTTTTTGTCTCATGTATCATTAGCTTGCTATGGGAGCCCACAGTACACAGTAGTAGGATGGATCAGTGGTGGTTGATGCAGTCAGATCAAAATGATAGAGGCAAAGACTAGCAGCAGTCAGATACTGGGGAGCGCAGAGCAGAGTTGGCAGCAATGTAGATGGCACAGTGCAGAGTTAGCAACAACGCAAAGTTTTTAGTAGATAGTGCAAAAGCTAGTAGCAGTCAGAGACTCTGGTGATAGATGCATCATATTGATTCAATTTGGATGATTTTTTAGTTTCAAAAGTTGCAACAACAACAACACTAGAGAGAAGTGTTGCATGCAGAACATTCCAAAGGTACCAGATCGGGATAGAGTTGAATTCCTTTCTTGTTGAGAGGGAGCGTTGAAATATCAATAAGAAATGTTAAAAATAGCATCAAGAAATTCTAGTTTAATTTGTCCTTGATTAAACTAGAAATTAAATCGAAATTCTAGTTTAATTTGTCCTTGAATTAAATTAGGAATTAAATCGAAATTCTATTCTCATAACAACTTGTAATAGTTAACTAAGTTAATTTGACTTAGTTGGCTCAGTAAATTCGAGTTGGAAGTCTATCTAAAGTCATGTAGAGTGATTCCTAAATTTTAGGGGTCCATGTTGAGTTCTTTTGAGTTGTAATTAATTAACTCAGTCTAACTGAGTTAAAGTAAGCTAAACTAGTTCAAATAGTTGGAGGGACTAGTAGGAGGTCTAGTAGTGGGGAGCATTGAAATTTTAGGGGTCCATGTTGAGTTATTTTGAGTTGTAATTAATTAACTCATTCTAACTAAGTTAAATTTAGTTAGACTAGTTCAAACAGTTGGAGGGAATAGTAGGAGGTCTAGTAGTGGGGCGCAGCTTCACTGCTCCACCAGTTAATTAAAGATTTACTCATAAATAACTCATGCATGACAATTCTCAGGAAGACCCAATTGAGATTATAGTTTAGGGACAATGTACTATCAGTTGTATAATTTTTTGAGTTGTACAGATGGTGCATGAAATCAATTGAGGGCCTATGGATGGATTGCACAATTATGGAGAGAGAATTTCCCATTAAATATGGGCTAATTCGCTCAAGAATTGCACAAGGAAGTAGGGGATTGGAAGGCTAGGAATTTGGCCAAGTGTTGGCTAAAGGCAGTGAGTCAGGCATAGGATAGAAACTACTTGTGCATGTTGAGCTCAAGGTTGAGTAGAGCATATTGTATTCATCCAAGGCTTGCCTAGGAAGCATAGAGATAGAGTGTACTTATGCAAGAATTATTCGAATTGAACAATAATTGTATTTTCTTGTCAGATATTTTGGTTAATGCAATATAGGTAGTTGAGGTTTTTAGCAGTTGCTTTCCCTAGAGAAATATTGTGTTATGTGCGATTGGTATTCTTCCTTTTCTGTTTATTGTTTTCATCGATCAAATTTGTTTTCTATGAGTAGACTATATTCTTGTCTTGTGTTTTATCATATCACATAAGTTGTTGAATCTATAAATAAAAACTACAAATATGGGCATTACAAGAGAGATTGTGTAATACCCTCCTCCCACATTTACCCAAGTTAATTGGTTCGCTGGGGTAAACATGTAACGAGAGGCTACTAAAATTTGATTCAACTCCCCCTGTATAGTTAAGGAAGTGGTACCAACACAACACAACCAATCTGACCTTCTGCACATGTCACAAAACCTACAGGAGCCAACCAACCCTTCCAAGTGATCAACCCCTCAGAGAACTTGACACTTCACTACCTTAGAGCCTCATTCGCTCCCATGAAATGGGCATGCATGTGAATGGGCCTTCCAGTTGTTCTCACAACATGGGAATGCAATCGACTGGGGTCTTTTTCAGCTAGTTCTGAGCCTGCGACCTTGGATTTTGTGCCACTTTTTCAGGGCTAGTATTCAAGCCACTGCCCAAAACCCCATGAAACCTTCAAGAATGAAAAGTAACATTGAGGTAATGATACAAATGAAAATAATTGAGAAAATAGTTGACTGGACCCCTACTAGCCATGATAGACATTTCGCCAAACATGTCACAAATATGCAATCTACAGGTCATAACAACAAATTTGAGCATAGGGGTATCATATTTATCTGAGAATTACTAAGAAACATTGATCCCTGATCACATTAGCTACATTATCCTCTGTTAGGTCATATATTCATTGTTCATTCATTTATCAACCAAAACATGATGAGAGTTATACACTACGAGTATCATAAAGCATGCTCATAACCAACATATAAAGAAAATATATAATAAGGGTATATAAGCCATAAATGCTACATATGAACTAGTACATTTGCTCATAAAATACCAAGGAAAATAACTCCTATTAATGAATGCAAAAGCCATCTGGGTATGGGACTTCCATGAACCACCAGACCATAGATTGGTTGAACCAAATCATTCTTTCAGTTAATCACCCTCGTGTCATATTCCAAGCATGAATTTGGGACTCATAACCAAAACTCAACCAGGGCTTCCCGAGGCCACACCACCTCACCCTCATCAATATAACCAGGCTTTACTACAATCCTCATCGGATCACTAGACCAAAAACAATAAACATACAATACCAAGATTTACAACAATCCTCACTGGATCATTAAGCCATAAACAAGCATGGATGCCACTAGAGTTTCTCCACTTACGTCGTGAGGAAGTTTCCTATCTCCTAATCTCTAGGCTTTATCGCAATCCACACTAGATCACTAGGCCCTAACCGAGACTCCAGTCTCTGGGTTTCACTACAATCCACGCCAGATCACTAGGTCCTAACGAGACTCCACCCTCCAGGCTTTACCGTATATCCCATCCTGAGATTCCTAGGCCTGATGGAGAGCACCCACCTCTAGACTTTACTGTATATCTCGCCATTCATAGGTTGAGGATTCCTAGGCACACAATACCTAGCTTTACCACAACCCTCAGTCTGGTTCAGGGGTTACTAGGCCAATGGCTTTACCGCAACCCACAGTCTGATTCAGAGATCACTAGGACATGTGTTCTTTCCTTTTCGGGATCCACCTCACTCAACTTCAAATCCATCCGACAATCCAACTCAACCAAAATATGAGAACCCCATTACACCATGGCTATCCGTAAATGGAAAGGCTAGGCTGAAAAACATTGTTACACTTAGCAAAACCCATGCCCATGACAACAAGAGAACCAAATACACACATGCATAACCATGCTTGCCAAAACTAGCAATGAAATCATACATGCAACTCAATACTTGCAAAGAATCCCATTGTAGCCGCTTGATCCCACTCTTCCTTGCTTGATCTTTACTTCCTCTTGCCTTTGCTTTTATCGATCCAATGTTGGAGTGTTCCAAGAAACTCTAAGTGTCAAAGAGTGCATGAGAGAGATAATATATAGAGAGAGCTCCAAAACTGAACTGATAAAACATATACAATAATAATAATAATAATAATAATAATCTATGAACTGATCCTCATAAGTTTTTTTTTTTTTTTTTTTTTTTAATCGATGAGGCCTCTATTTTCTTCATTTTCCTTGATTTTCCTCCTCACATGCAACCTGTGACCTTTCACCTTCCCTTTCTCCTAATTTCTATTATTTTCATAAATAAAATTCTAATTAATGCCATTTTACCTTTCCAAATCCTTTGCCATTGCCTTTGTCAATTTCCTTTAGCCATAATAACTGAAATGAATACCCACTAGGATGTTTTTCCCACCATTCAACTTGGAATACGTGTCCCATGACCTTGTTTTATTTTTGCCTCTATTAACTTTTACATGGAATTTTGACCAAGGTTGTTACAGATTGTCTAAAATTCAAGAAGGACAAAAAAGGGAAAGAAATAAATGAAGCTCATATCACCAAATAAATGGAAGAACCTAATGAGAAGAAATCCAAAGGGATAGATCTTCACTATTAGGGTTTCTCCAATGCATAGCTAGGAAATGTAGAAAGTGAAAATACCTCCACCATGGTAGTCAAGATTAGAAACATTATGACGAGATGCATCTTAGTAGAAGTTGGCATCATACTAGAAGCATATCATTGAAGCAAGAGCTCATGACAACATTAGATAAGATTGAAAGAATACTGAAGTATAAGTCTACATGGATGTAGTCATCATCATATAAAGGAAGTAGATCTTGGTAACCTCATGTAGTACATATGGTTGAAAGAAAGTTATCTAGCATGATAGAAGGAATTCATTATACATCATCATCATGAGAAAGGAGCTTCTGCCAGATGAGGATAATTTAGATCCTCTGTTGGAATATTCATTAGATGGTTCACCTCTACTTGGAAGAAGAAAGTATCTTACTGATTATTCCACCTTGTGTGGGATACATTGTTTAGAAGGGTGATGGTATGGTGACAAAGGAGTGCAGCATGTCAAGACGATGAAAGTACTTTCAATCAAGGAAAGGAACCTGTCGAAGGAAGTCTAGATGACCAAAAGAAGAAAAGAGGTATTATATATTTGATAAATAAGTCATGTCCTCATATAGTTGTAGAAAACTTGGGAGAATGCTCTACATGATGAGTATGATCGAAGAAAAAGGGGATCTCTTCCCTGGAAAGATGAATGAAGGCATGGTTCACATATTGACAATATGAAATCAACATAATATGTCCTCAAATGGAATATGAGGCAGTTGACAAAGATAAAGGAACTATGGATGAAAGTTTCTGGGAAGCAATATGTGAAGAAAGAAAGAAGAGATCATGAAAGATGAAACTATGGCCACATAAGGAATCAACATTGAAGGACTAGACGAACCTGATGTGACATCTCCATGGAAAAGGTATGAAGACCTTGATGAAGTCTATACATAAAGGAGACCGTTGACATATGAAGTCTTGGAGATGTGTTTATGAATGTGCAGGATGTTGCTGGAAAGCAAGATGTCATAATGAATGACCATCACAAAAGGTAACTATGATTTGATATTCATTTGTTGATTTTTGAACAACATTTGGATGGGTTGATACAGGGATGCTGAAAGAGGGTTGTAGATACAACTGTCACCCATGTGGTTGGATGAAAGATATGAAAGAAAACATTACTTGAAAGAGGTAGTTGTATGAGGTAAAACCAGATACATTTGGATGGGTTGATACAGGGATGCTGAAAGAGGGTTGTAGATACAACTGTCAGCCATGTGGTTGGATGAAAGATATGAAAGAAAACATTACTTGAAAGAGGTAGTTGTATGAGGTAGTTGTATGTGGGTTAGAGAATAACTTTCCAATAGAGAGAAGGATGACATGACCAATATGGCTCGTGAAGGAAAGTGATGGATGATTGATGCCCTACGAAAATATGAAGGCTCCATAATGTTGAATATGAACTTCATGACATCAAAAGAACGATCCCCACAAGCAATTGATAGTTCCATGATCTCTACCTAGAACAAAAACTTGCTAGAAACAAATCCCTGGTTAAGGGGGAGCTTGGACAAGTCCCTAAACAAGAGGGAGCTTGGGAACATTCTTTTTTATGGGAATGGGTATATTCCTTTACAGGAATGGGTATATCCTCCCTAGTTGAGAGGGAGATATAGACACATCATTCTTGTCTTCACTTAGGGAAGAAATAATGGAGGATTAGGTAAGCATTTGGCATCTGATACTCCTTAAGGATGAAGGGGATCACCCCGATATGAAGTCCCAACTAGACCTCACATTGTTTGGTGTGGGAGTCCCATCAGGTATGATTTCCCGGTTGCCATTGTCTTAAGGATTTGCCACAACTCTTGCTTTTTAGCACAGGAGAGTGGTTTGTTTTGTCTTCGAGAAGTGAGTTTCGCATGCCTGATGAGTGTAAGTGTACCCATGTCATTGGTTCTTTCATTGTAAAGGGAGAGGGTGAAAGTGAGTCCGATGTTGGATGGGATGTAGTCCCAACTCAGCTAGGAACACACAACACAACAGGAGATGCACAACTTCCGGAGGATCAGTCCACACAGATGCGGCAGTAACAACATACAAGGTAAGATAACACATACAACCCTCAATGGATGAGTCTGAACAACTTCAACGGTTGTTACAACAAGATTCATGTGAAAGGTTTGTCTAATGTCTGAGGGAGTAGTCTACACGGGCGAGAGAACTTTAACAACATATACAACACATTTCCATTAATATATTATGCATTACAACAAATGAAATAGTTCAGATGTAGAACACAGGTTAAAGCAACATGCATTACAAGTGTTAAAGATCAGTGTTACAACAGATACAATACATGTGTGAAAATGTGTTGGCATATTAGCAAGCTTCTGAATCAAGCGAAAGTTCCAAGACATATCATTATACCATACATCACTAACCCCGAGTGTGGGGTGTTGGATCCACTGCTTACTCCTCAAAGAAAAGATTAAAGACTCTCTTGGCTATGTGGGAGGAGCTGAGGTGAAAAATTCCTTTGCATGTACAAATGAGGGGGTATTTATAGCCAAGGGTGAAACTGACCCTTATGGTTGTTCGACTACCCTCATGACCGTTTGATTTCCATGAATTTTCTACTTACATGACTCTTTGTTCAACAAGTGGGTCTCTTGGACTTCCACGTTACATCACATTGATTGATAACATAGCCCATAGTAGAGATGTGGGCGACATGACTCATGAAATGACTCGACATGACAGTGCTGGTAAATTCGTGTTGTTGCTGAAGTGCATGTCGAGCTTCAGTGTTGCTGGGTGATGGGTATCTTCATGGTGTATCACAACTTCACCTCCACATGGCGAAGTGTGCAGAGTCTTTGCTGGTCCTTAGTTCTCTTGATGAAGCTTTAACATGTTGTTCCTTGCTTGCATGTTGGAAGGGTTGATAGGTTCATCTGTTTGCGAAGATGCATGTTCATCGCGTTCATCCATTTCGCATGCATCATTCATTTGTTCGTTGGTGAACCATCCTTCTGCATGTGCTCCCTTTGTTCATCCCATTCGTCGTCTTGCCATGTTTGTTGGTGTACCTGTACCTGCAGTTACTCATGACGAGACGACATCAAATCCAAAACCTCCTAGTCTACCATGGCACATGATCATTTTAGATGCAGGTGACCAGGAGAGGCAACAAGGTTGTGAAGTGGGATGATGGTTCTAGGCACTGCTAATGAAAACTGTGCAAGAGTCACTCAATGACGGAGACGGGCAATCTGAGCCGACAGTGAGTGTCTGCGAGGTCTAGCATGGCTGGGAGGCAAAATTGCACAAATTTTGGGAGGGACAGTTCGGGCTGCAAGAAGACAGGGCAGGCATGCTCTCCACAATTTTCGGAACGAACGTGCAGTGGGAGCTAGACAACCAAATTTGCGCAGTTTTCTAGAGGAGCAAGTCGGGCTGCATGAAGGATCAACAGGCAGGGATTGCACAAATTTTGAGGGAATTGCTCAAGAGACTGGCAGCCAAAAATACACAATTCCCAGAGGGAACTGGCAGCTGGTTGTTGGGGTCACTCACAACCAAAATAGTGCAATTCCCAGAGGGAATTTCTAGTTGGTTTTTGGAGACACTGGCAGCAGAAACTGCATAATTACTGGAGGGGACTGACAGTCTGCTGCTAGGGGTTGCTGGCAAGGGAAACGACACTGAGGCCGGGAGGCCAGCTTACTGATCATCTCTGCGCAATTTTTGAGCTGAGTTGACTGATGGGTAGCGAAAGGCCTGCTCATGAACACTGCACACTTTTTGAGATGAATAGTCCGTCGAATGATGGCTGACTTAGAAAACCACGCAATCATCTGAAGGAGACAGGGACGGGCCTTGTTGTCTGTCCAGCTTATCTGCGTAATTTCCTCAGTCAGCTGAGCGAGTAAGGTCACTAGCCTCTGCGCAATTTTTGAGGGGAGTTAGTCTCAAGGTGACTGCCACGTCTGACTATCTGAGTGGCTAGCATGAGGGTTGATTGAATTGCTTGTGGGCAACACAACTTGAAAAGACTAGCTTGGTGCTTCTATGCTGTTCTGGTTGACAGTCGATCGAGTCGAAAGTGGGATGATGGTTAGGCTGTTAGATGGGAGTTTGGTCGTAAGAATTTCAACATAAATGACTAAGTGTGTGAATGATCGAAAGATGCATAGGTGATCATATGAACACACACTCACATGACTCAACAACGAAACGACCCAAACCATCCAGACAAACATGTTCAACAGGACTGACCGATGATGCAAGTGACAAGTGTGACACTCGTGAATGATCATTCACTGATCGAGATGATGCTTGCATGACAGTGAATGTGACTCTGTGTGTGAGTGCGACATATGTTTTCATAGCGAACACAACAAGCACATACGAAGCGAAGACTTTGAGCATAACCAGAACATGGTCACAAACATGACTTTGACACCAACATGCAAAAACTTGAATGAAATGAACAATCAAGGTGGATGTAATGACTCACACGAGCTCACAGAGTGAACCTAGGCGTGTTCAGTCATCAAGTGAAACTCTCGAGGGAGGCTCCGAAATTGGTGCAAGACAAAATTTTGGAGGCTGGTTGTAGCCGCTACAACACTTGGCAACACACTGGTAGAACTCCAACTTCTCTATTTTGGCTCATTGCTAGCACAGGGCCTTGGTCTTTCGTGGAGTATTGAATCACTGTGCGGGTCACTTGAACTTTCCCACTTACCCTATGGACATATATGGTTCACCCTTTAGCAACTCAGTTAAACAAAATAAAAAGTTCAACTTAGATCTTAGTGTTTCGAATCTGGGAAGGGTAGTTTAGCTCACGAGTTGAAGATTTTCAGATTATAATTTTTCATCTTTGTTGTTGCTCCGCTACAAGCAGGCATCGACAGTACCTTGGTGGAGTCACGCAGGAACACACACATTGCTCCACTGCCAGTGAGCCTGGTTAGTACCCTGGTGGAGTTGCATGCTTCACCTCTCTGCGGAGGAATCCTTTCTCTTCTTTTGCCTTGTATTTTTCAAGAGGACTGTGCATAGGCACTTATTTATTTTTGGGGCAGAAGAGGGATCCTAGCTGATTGAGAGTAGAAGAGGTTGTTCCTTCAGAGAAGCATGTAAGAACTCTGACATAGGTTTGCTCATTTAGATTTTCCCCTTCTCTGTTTCTACTAGTTGGATGAGCTTGAACACACGGAGCAGAAGGCTGAGTACAGGTATGGGGCTTCCCAGTGTGGACACGGGTTCACGGTTGGACCAAAACTTCCCTTGCAGATGGTTCATATTTTCCATCAGGACTTCATCGGCTGAAAGTTACAACCAAGCACAGAGAAGGCGCACACAACACTGGCCAAGTGCTGCAACGTCACGAGTTTCCTCAACTTTCAGCCACATACTTTATTCCAAATACTAGAACATAGTAGTTGGCAACACTTATTTCCAGATACAAAAATAGTAGTATATCAAATAAACACAATGAACGTGAACAAAAATAGTATGGAAAACCAATCAAAGCAAAAACAAAGATAATAAGCAAAATCAACAAGATGAAAAGAACAAGCAGCAAGCAGACTATGTATATGGAATGGGCGCGGCCCGACCTATTGAAAATAATGCTTGAATTCTTGGACGTTGACAGGAAGGTTGTCAATCCTCCTGTTAAGTGGTTGCAAATAATGCGTGTGTGGGCCAAGCTTCTCGTAGACCAATGCAAGTCCACCGGGTTCCGCTATTGGAACCTAGTGGCATTCCAGAAACCTTCAATTGAAGACAACACCACTGTTTCAGGCACTGCATGCAACATGGGCTGGGATGATGGCATGGGGTAGTTGTTTTTATTCCAGGAAGGGTTCAAGTTTCTAAAGTCAATGCGTAAGTGGATTTTCCTAGATTTCTTACGTGCAGGATTTAAATTAGAAAACCAAGTATGATGACGAACTTTGCAAGTAGTCCAACCACTTAAAACGTTAGTCAAATTTTATTTTTTTATTTTTTATTTTTTGTAAAAGGAGTGCAAACAATAGGTATGTGTTACCTTGTATTTGCTGCAATGGCTTGTCTCCTCCTTTACCTGTAATCTCATGTTGGATTTCTCACGTGTAGTGTGTACTTAGGTTATCATCTACCCGCGCAGACACGTCCCAGTACTGTTTGATCAAGTGGTCAACGATTTTTCGTTGTTGTGGTGTGTAGCTTGCATCGAGATTGCCCATCTTCGGATCATGATATGTTCGCAGGATGCTCTGTTCGTTCGTAGCAGTGGTCCTTCATGTGTTCAAGATGATAGCGTCATACTTAACATTGTTGTTTGTGCATTTGAACTTAAAATAGCTCAAAATCATGCATTGTCCATTGTTTTGGATGACTGAGATACACTTGGTCCTTGAGCCATCATGTGTTCCTGATTTGTCAAAACTCATGGTCCACAGCTTGTCCTTACATGGAACATTTGGCGTGTTAGTATTATTGTTACTACCGTTGCTGCTACTACTGTTACTATCGGAAAAACAAACTGTACAAGTTTCATAACCATCAATTAGGCGAGGAAGGAGTCCCAACTGCTTGTCCAATGAGGTTAGAGCTAGTCGTGCAGGATAACACTCCAATGTTGTTTCCAGGAGGAAGTTTCCAAACATGACTTCTACAAAGGCTAATGGTTCTTTCTCACCGTTAAGCGGAGTGACATTGTGTTTCATATACCTCTCAGATAACATCCAGATTTGGTTGCGTTTTCCCTTGTACGGAAGCCACATGTGAGACCAATCTGTAGAAAAATATCCATCTAGCTTGACCAGTCTCTACTGAGTAGTAGGCCATATGCTTCTAGTATGTCCACAAAAACTATGTTGATGCATTGGTGGACTTGACTATCATGAGATAGTTGGATGATCATGTCTCACTATTCACCAATGGTTGGTACTGATGTTCTATCAAGTTGGATGATTCTCGTGGATGTTTTGCTCCATCATGCATTGATCTTCTTAGCAATGGAGAGCGGCATGACATTGGCTATTGCGCTAGAATTAACCAAGAAGTTGTGAACATTGTAGTTGAGAATTTCAAATGAAAGTAAGAATGGGGGGCAACCTAAGTTTGCTTATTCCATTATTGTATTGAGCACAGTGGAGAGTGATCCAGGAGGTGTGCCTACTCCCTTGCTGGTAGAGGTTGCGCTGTCTGTCCCAACGCATGCAGCAGGATATCTCACTAACTCTAGACTTTGGCTAACATGAACAAACTGATGTTCACTCGAGTTTTCTTCATGTGATAAACTATGTTGTAGTCTAGAGGTGGTAGACTCATCGAGGTGTCGGGGTGGAACGAATGTTCGTGTTGTTCGGCGGAGTGTTCTGCAACTTACTGCTCATGGATGCACTCTTATCTGCCGTTGTCTTCCCAGACTTTCTTTGCATTTGTTGCTTTGAAACGACTGGTGGATCAACCTTCTTTATCAGTTGTCTCACCTTCTCTTGCATTTCCCCAAGTGTATGGGGAGCCCCTATACTCCTAAGATTTTAACGATCATTTTTCTTTCGGGGTTGCTTCTCGATGTTTGTCTTCGAGATTACTTGCGAGCACTAATATGCATTCACCACATGCCCAGACCTTGGTGTTTCAATAAGTGCAACCTTTTTGTCATCATTAGTGTCTTCCGACTGCTCCGACATATCGCCTTCCGCGTCGAGTGTATGACTGCAGATAGAGCTAACTGTTGGGTCTTGAAAATGTCATTCATTTCCATTACACTTTCACTATTATGTCCATTATATCACCTCCATTTCACTACTACACCACATTCATCCCATTTTCATTATCATTGGGCCACATTTATGTTTTTCCAAACTTTATTAATTCTTAGCCTTTTTAAGTGAATTTGTGGTTAAAAATTAGAAAATAATGTGCATATGCTTATACCTAACAAGTGGGTTGAGATTGTTGACATGTGTAGGTTGAAAGGAGACTTCTAGAAGACCTTTATGTGGCACCCTAAGGCCAAATTCGAATTTGAGTGGAAAGAATCATGGGATCATGAGGATATGTGTCAGTTCTCCTAATTGTATTGAAATTCTAAGAAGACATGTGTCTTATTAGTTCCTATTTTGATTAGGACTCTAGAGGTAGAGGGACAGATTGATGGACTCTCATTAATGAGATGGCTTTTCATCTTTTTGTATAAATAGGAGATCTCTCTCCTTCATTTGTTAGTTTTTAGCTTGTTAGTCTTAGTCTTAGCTTGGCTTTTAGTTCTTTAGCTTGGAGTTTGTAGTTCTTCCTTGATAGCTTTGGAAAGCTTTGGAGAGCTTTGTTGTACTTTGTAATTTTGAAGAATTCGAATAAAGCTTTGATGTTCTCAACATGGAAGGAGATGTGAACTAGATGTCATGGAGCACATTAGAATGTAAGGTAGAGTAGATTTTATTTTGTAATTTTGCTTTGATTTCATTATGTCATTTGATTGCTTTCAAGTATGATAGTTTAGATTTTCCATTCATGCAATTCTAATTCATGCAAGTGTGTTCAACCGGTTGATTGTATATTAGTTTTTCTTTACATGTTTTTGCATCAAATAGTGACATGAGATTTGCCTCTCTGCTAAACTTTTTCTTAAGCTTTTCAATTTCAATTATGCTTTGATTTCAGTCTTATTTATTTGCTGTTGTTAGCTAGTTTAGATATCAAATTCTTCATGTTATTGACGTTATCTCTAGAGCCATGGCTCAACCCGGAAAAGCTACTTGGTGAGCTATCGGAATATAAGTGAAGTGATTTGATTTTGCTTTCATTAATATGCAAGTAGGTAATTTAGATATCAATTCTTCATGTTATTTGACATTATCTCCACAGCCATGGCTTAACCCCGAAAAGCTACTTGGAGAGCTATCGAATTATAAGTGAAGTAATTTGATTTTACTTTCATTTTTGCAATTAGATATCAGGTTCTTCATGTTATTGACGTTATCTCCAGAGCCATGGCTTAACCCCAAAAAACTACTTGGCGAGCTATCGGACTATAAGTGAAGTGATTTGATTTTGCTTTCATTAATCTGCAAGTAGGTAATTCAGATATCAATTCTTCATGTTATTTGACGTTATCTCCAGAGCCATGGATTAACCCCGAAAAGATGCTTGGCGAGCTAACGGATTATAAGTGAAGTAAATTGATCTTGCTTTCGTTAGTCTGCAATTTTTGGTTTGTTTGAGTGCAATAGTTTAGATTTTATTTCTGTAATTAGATGGGAAGCAGAGACAACGATTTCATGATCAGTATTTCATCTTTTGTTTGATTTAAGTAGCTGCATATTTACACTTTTGTTCAAGTACTGATTTGATCAATAACATGTTTTGAGATCTTTTGAAGTGCTAAGTTTTGGAAGTTACCATAAGGGACATAAACCTTGTCTTGAAATGTCTATCCATACTTGACCTTTAAAAGTATTCTTAAGACCTTAGAATAGGATTTCCATTTGCATTAGACACTTTAGGAGATCAACAAGAACAAAACCCCAAAACAAGATAAAAACTATAAAACAACGAAGTAAGAAAAAATATTAACTAAACACATATGGTGCACCACACTTCATCAGTTTACGATACCCGGATAATTTATGTAGAGCAATTTAAGACGTTAAATTGACTAAACACTAATGACTCGCTTCCAATCCGAACAAGCGTTCTCGGGGTGGAACTCTTCATGGAAGGAATAGAACTTAGGATCAATGCATTGATCGAGTTGGAACACAGGCTTCTGCGCAATTTTGGAAGCGAACCGGTTGTTGCTCGATGAGCCAGTTGATGAGTTGTTTGCATATCTCTGTCTGAGTGGATGGCTGCTTGCAAATGTTTCCATTTTCCATTACTTGAGCTCAGACATTTCGGTGGTCAAGTTCTTGAGAAGGCGAGTGAGGGTCTCAATATCAGTTTCTTCCTTGTCCCTACCTTTGCTCACCGTTGCATGGGGCTTTCTGCTCACATCCTTGGAGTCTTTCATTGATTCGTCATCCTTAATGACTCTGATTGTGCACAGGTCCTTTTCAAGAACAATAGCTTCTTGACAAATTTCCAAAACTGTTGGCTTCACAGCTCGCTTGGTGAACTGCGCAATGGTGGTCGACAGTGCAGATGTGTAATAGTCAACAGTGATGGAGTCATGAGGTTTAGTGTCTACTGCAAATTTGTTCAAAATACGAATAAACCCATGATTGAAATCTTTCACTTTCTCTTTTCCCTCCATCTTAAGGCTTCCTAATTCTTCGAGTAGCATGGTTGGGGTCTTGTCATCAACAAACTTTTCAAGGAACATACGTTTGAAACAACCCCAGTTCTATATGGAGTTAGGTGGAAGGCTCTGATACCAAGCAACTGCGTGGCAGTCCAAGGTACATGGGAACAATCTACATGCTACGTTGTTATAACATAACTCAAGGGTCTTTAGCTGTAGGTAGAAGTTGTCTAAGTGGTCTTCTGCCTACACTGCGCTGTTAGTGTTGAACTTGATGTTCATTCTCTTTGATCGCTTCGACATATTGTGCAAAACAACCGGGAGAGCTATTGGTCCCTGAGTCATCCATTCAAGATTGGGTCACCCATATCTTCGTCTTCTTCGTCCTCTTCCTCTCCTTCAGAGTCTGATGGTTTCAGATATGAGTCTGTCAGTTCGTCTTTGCCTCCTCTGCTACCTTCCCCTCCGCCTCCTATACCGGAGTTCGATCCCAATATCACACAGGTGCCTTGTTCGTCTTCAAGGAATATTGGAGGTTCCTCTTCGTCTTCAATAGCTTCTTCTATACCTTCAAGCGTGGCAAGGACTGCTTCTTCCACCGATGATACAACTACTGTTGTGGGAGTGGCTTTTGGCTTCCTAGATGTGTGTGGAAGATGTTGTATGCATGGGATCAGTCCGACCGCTTTCACAAACTAGTGAGTGATGGGACGAATAGAGTGAAGGTGTTGATATGAAATGTCGTCTTAAATTCTGGGACGTGAGGAGTAACCAACTACAGAGTCGCGTGTAGGTGAGAGGGAGTGCGAGTTAATGCCTTGACCAGATGGTTGATGAATGAGTGTGAGGGGAATTTCAGACATGTACAACTGGTTTCCCTCCTTCTAGAGCTAGAAATGTTGATGGTGCTAGACCCACCAACATTTAGGGGATCACCTCGGTATGAAGTCCCAACTAGACCTCACACCATTTGGTGTGGGAGTCCCATCCGGTATGATGGCCTGGTTTCCATTGTCTTAAGGATTTGCCTCAACTCTTGCTTGTCAGCACAGGAGAGTGGTTTGCTTTGTCTTTAGGAAGTGATTTTGGCATGCCTGGTGAGTGTAAGTGTGCTCGTGTCAATAGTTCTTTCATTGTAAAGGGAGAGGGTGAAAGTGATTCCCAGGTTGGATGGGATGCAGTTCTAACTTGGCTAGGAACACACAACACAACAAGGCATGCACAACTTCCGGAGGAGCAGTCCACATGGATACAGCAGTCACAACAAGTGAAACAGTTGTTACAGCAAGCTTCATGTGAAAGGTATGTATGATGTCCGGGAGAGTAGCCTACATGGGCGAGACATCATTAACAACATATACAACACATTTCCATTAATAGATTATGCATTACAACAAATGAAATAGTTCAGATGTAGAACACAGGTTAAAGCAACATGCATTACAAGTGTTAAATATCAGTCTTACAACAGATACAATACATGTGTGAAAATGTGCTGGCCTATTAGCAAACTTCTGAATTAAGCGAAAGTTCCAAGACACATCATTACACCATAGATCACTAACCCCAAGTGTGGGGCGTTGGAGCCACTGCTTACTCCTCAAAGAAAAGATTACATACTCTCTTGGCTATGTGGGACGAGTTGAAGTGAAAAAGCCCTTTGCATGTACAACTGAGGGGGTATTTATAGCCAAGGGTGAAACTAACCCTTATGGTTATTCGACTATCCTCATGACCGTTTGACTTCCACGAATTTTCGACTTACATGACTCTTTGTTCAACTAGTGGGTCTCTTGGACTTCCACGTTACATCACATTGATTGACAACATAGCCCATAGTAGAGATGTGGATGACATGAATCATGACATGACTCGACATGATAGTGCTGGTACATTCATGATGTTGTTGAAGTGCATGTTGAGCTTCAGTGTTGTTCGGTGATGGGTATCTTCATGGTGTATCACAGCTTCACCTTCGCATGGCGAAGTGCACGGAGTCTTCAATGGTCCTTAGTTCACTTAATGAAGCTTTAACATCTTGTTCCTTGCTTGCATGTTGGAAGGCTTGATAGGCTCATTTGTTCGCGAAGGTGCATGTTCGTCGCATTCGTCTATTCCACATGCATCGTTCGTTCGTCCATTGGTGAACCTGTCCTTGTGCCTGTGCTCCCTTCGTTCATCCCATTCGTCGTCTTTCCATGTTTGTTCTTGTACCTATACCTGCAGTTACTTATGGCGAGATGACATCAAATCTAAAACCTCCTAGTCTACCATGGCACATGATAATTTTGGATGTAGGTGACCGGGAGAGGCAACAAGGTTGTGAAGCGGGACGATGGTTTCAGGCACAACTATTGAAAACTGCGCAAGAGTTACTGAGTGATGGAGTTGTGCAATTTGAGCCGACAGTGATTGTTTGCGAGGTCTGGCTTGGCTGGGAGGCAAAATTGCGCAAATTTTGGGAGGGACAGTCCGGGCTGCAAGAAGGCAAGGCAAGATGCTTTTTGCAATTTTTGAAACAAACGGGAAACGGGGGGGACAGCCAGATTTGCACAATTTTCCAGAGGAGCAAGCTGGGCTGCATAAAGGGTTAGCAGGCAGGGATTACGTAGTTTTTTGGGGAAACTACTTAGGTGTTAGGAAACCAGCTCACAAAAAGATATAAAAGATAGATCAACGCCTTATAATTGAGCCTCTTCGAGGCGGCAACCTCCTTTACATCACAAAAATGAACAATTCTTGGTTGATACAAATGACTAAACCTCCCTTCTATATATAAGAGTCTAAGGGGTCACAATATAATCAAGCCGACATAACGATAATAACAAAAGGGCACAATAATAACAATAAGGGATACAATGACAATAGTAATGGGGGAATCACTAGTATTATAGGGGCCTAACATGCCTCTCTCCTTCTGAAAAGCGTTGTCCTCAACGCTTGAGTAGTCCTGGATGCTTCTGTATAAAATTCTCATCCTCCCATGCGGAATCTTCAATGGATAAGTTCTTCCACTTGATGAGATACTTTGAAATTGATCGATTTCATAGATTTCGAGTTCTTGTTTCTGTTACTGCTTCTAGTTCCAATATGATTTTTCATTCCTCGTCAAGTTCTGGCAATATTGTTTGAACTGGGAGCTTGTCACCTATAACCTTCTTTAAACATGAACCATGGAAGGCTGGGTGCACTCGGGAAGTTGCAGGAAGCTCCAATTTGTATGCCATAGTACCAATCTTTTGCAACACCTTGTACACACCATAATACTTTGGCGATAATTTATTATCGTTCTTAGCTTGCTTGAGGGACATTTGTTTATATGGTTGTAGCCGTAGGAATACCCAGTCACCTACATCAAAATTACTTTCGCTGCAATGTTGATTTGCCTCTTGTTTCATTCTATTTTGCACCAATGTGAGGTTATCCTTTAAGAGTTGGAGAACTTGTTGTTGATGCTCAATGTGATGTTCCACTGCTTGAACCTTAGAATTTTCTCTTAAATATGATGTGATGGATGGTGGTTGATATCCATAAAGTGCCATAAATGGGGTCATTTTTTGTTGCTGTATGGAAGGAAGTGTTATACCACCATTCAGCCAGAGGCAACCATTTGACCCATTGTGTCTGTTTATCAGATACAAAGCAACGAAGATATCCTTCCAAACATTTGTTTACTATCTCAGTTTTCCCATCAGATCGAGGACGATAAGATGAGGCTATGAGCTAACTGAGTACCAAGACAAGAAAATAATTCTGTCCAAAAATTTCCAGTGAAAATGGGATCTCTGTCACTTACAATAATCTTTGGGTTTCCATGTAGCTTTTGAATTGTTTCCATAAATGCAGTAGAAACTGTACTGGCTTTAAAAGGATGTGATAATGCACAAAATTGTGCATACTTGGTAAGTCTGTCAACTACCACCATGATGACACTCTTTCCCTTAGACTTGGGTAAATTTGTGATAAAATCCATTGAAACCTCCTCCCAATGTAGGCTTGGAATGGATAAGGTTGTAATAGACCTGAGGTCTTAATTGTTTCAACTTTATTTTGTTGGCAAACCAAACATTCCACCACAAACTTTTGAATATCTGATTTAAGTCCATCCCAAAAAAATTCCTTCTTAACCCTGTCGTAAGTTTTTAAAAATCCTGAGTGCTCCCCTAAGGGAGAAGTGTGCAATTCCATAAGAATATTTTGTTTCAGTTGGGAATTCTTACATAGGTATATGTGATCTTTGTACCATAACGAATCATTTTTCCAGCTAAATGTATCAGATGTATTGGGATCTTGTTGTAGCTTTCGAATGAGTGCCCACACTTCTTCATCATTCTTCTATTCCTCCCTTGCTTCATTTATCCAATCTAGTTGGATAATAGAAATGGCGCACAACAATGCTTCCACATCCTCATCCTTTCTTGAGAGTGCATCTGCCACAAC
>APFE030609891.1:84383-126101 GCA_000404065.3 Pinus taeda
CTAGGGGCAACAAAACTTCTGTCTCTATAGTTGTGAGTGGTATGCTTCCTGGTTGCATAATTTTGCTTTCCATTTTTCTTGCTAACCTGAATGCCTTCTCTAATGAATCAGGTTCCCAAAGGCGAACATCATGTTGGATATTATCCTTTAAAGACCCTATGAACACATCAATCCTATGCTCCTCTGGAATATCTTTTACCCTTATGTTCAATTTTTTGGAAGTCCTCAATGTGCTCCATCATTGAACCCTTTTGTTTGAGATTTATCAATTGGCTAAAAAAGGTATTGCTTTTTGTATCCTCATAATGTGCTATCATTTCTTCCATAAAATGCCCAAGTGACAATTTTCTTACGAGAGCAAAGCCATCGATACCATACAAACTGATTTGGTTCCAAATATAAAGTTGCAATACATACCTTTTGTGTGTTTTGCACATTATGGAGATTGAAAAATTGCTCAATTTATAGTATCCATGTTCTGAGATCCTTGTCATCAAACTTCCTCATATCGATTTTTGGAACATGGTGGGTCTTCAATCCAACATTAGAGTCTATGAAATCATGATTAACATTTCTTTTGTTCTCATCATGAGTTTCCTTTACTACCCTTTCACCATTAATGACCATTTCTTGTAGCAACTTATTCAAAGTTATCTTCAATTTTTCCATCTTATCGTCCATGCCATTCATCTTAGCTTCCATGCCATCCATCTTAGCTTCCATCTTAACTTTCATGCCATTCATATTAGCATCCACACCATTCATCTTGGCTTCATTTACCTTTAGTGAGAGTGAATTTTGTTGTACTTGGTCTTGTAATTTTGATATATCATGTTGCATTTCTTCCTCTTCTTCATGAGTCATGCTAGAGCTTTCAGGTTGCTTACTAGGTGTTTCCATTTTCTTTCTTCGGGGCATTAATTATGAAAAATTAATTATGCAAAATTTCAGGTTGCTTACTAGGTGTTTCCATTTTCTCACTTTGTAAGAGCTCGATATTGAATCTGTTGTATCTCTAGAACTGCGAATCTCAAATATCTGAAATCTCATCCTGTGGTAACCCTTTGAGTCCTATTTCTAACCCTACAAGTCTGATCAAGATTGGATTCTCCAAGGAAGAGTTATGCCAAATCTCCCATGGTAACCTGATTATAAACTAGTTCAATAGATCGAACTTGTACGATGTGTCGCGTGTCACTGTTTCGAACTTAGTACATGAAACTGATATACAAGAAACTACAGGTCATTCTCTTTCTGAAACGTCTTTCGAAATTTCAATTTGATGCTCAAAACAAAAGTTATGACGATTTTCCCCAGGTCACATGTTTGGAATGTAATTCGGGAGTTTGCAAAAACCCTAACTTCTTCATATCATATCTCTGCAAATATAGCGAGACAAGCTCTGAAATTTGGACCCGAAATGCAGAATGATTTCAACTCAAATGGGTTTTTTTTTAAAGCTTCTGAAATGTCACAAAAGAAAATTTATAGCGAAAATTCCACGATGACTTGTTTGGAGCAGCGAAACCCTAGAATCCAAAGCTCTAATACCAAATTTTAGGAAACCAGCTCACAAAAACATAGAAAAGATAGATCAATGCCTTAGAATTCAGCCTCTTCGAGGGGGCAACCTCCTTTACATTACACAAATTAAAAAATCTTGGATGATACAAATGACTAAAGCTCCCTTATATATATAGGAGTCTAAGGGGTCACAATATAATCAAGCCAACATAACAGTAATAACATAAGGGCACAAAAATAACAATAATGGGTTTCTATGCGGCATACTAATAACAATATGGGGACAATAGGGGCACAATAATAAAAATAAGGGATACAATGACAATAGTAATGGGGGAATCACTAGTATTATAGGGGCCTAACATCGGGAGATTGGCAACCAAAACTGTGCAAGTCCCAGATGGAACTGGCAGCTGGATGTTGGGGTCACTCGCAGCCAAAACTACACAATTCCCAAAGGGAACTGCCAGATGGCTGTTGGAGACACTCGCAGTAGAAATTGCGCAATTCCTGGAGGGAATTGGTAGTCTATTGCTAGGGAAATTGCACTAAGGCTAGGAGGTCAGCCTGCTAACCATCTTTGTGCAATTTCTGAGCTGATCTGACTGATGGGCAGAGGAAGGTCTGCTCATGAACACTGCACAATTTTTGAGATAAACGGTCAGTCGATTGTCAGGATGACTAACTAGGAAAACTACACAATTTTCTGAGGGAGACCGGGATGGGCACTTGGTGTCTGTCCGGCCTGTCTGCGCAATTTCCTTAGTCAACTGAGCGAGTAAGGTTAGTGGCCTCTACGCATTTTTTTAGGGGAGTTAGTCCCATGGTGACTATGAGGTTCAACTATCTGGGTGGACAACATGAAGGTTAATTGAATTACTTGTGGGAAATGCAACTTGAAAAGACTAGTTTGGTGCTTCTGCGTTGTTCTGGTTGACAGTTGATCGAGTCGAAAGCGAGGTGATGGTATGGCTATCAGAGGGGAGTCTGGTCATCAGAATTTCAGCAGAAATGACTAAGTGTGTGAACGATCGAAAGACGCATAAGTGATCATACGAACAAACACTCACATGACTCGAACACACACTCACATGACTCGACGATGAAACGACCCAAACCATCCAGACACACATGGTCAATAGGACTGACAGACAGTGCAAGTGACAAGTGCGACACTCATGAATGATCCTTCACTGATCTAGATGACGCTTGCACGCAGTGAATGTGACTCCGTGTGTGAGTGTGACAGATGTTTTCATAGCGAACACAACAAGCACATATGAAGCAAAGACTTTGAGCATAACCAAAACATGGTCGCAAACATGACTTAGACACCAGCATGCAGAAACTTGAATGAAATGAAGAAGCAAGGCAGATGTAACGACTCACAAGAGCTCATGGAGTGAACCTGAGTGTGTGCAGTCATCAAGTGAAACTCTCAAGGGAGGCTCTAAAATTGGTGTAGGTGAAAATTTTGGAGGGTAGTTATAGCCGCTACAACACCTTCATATTAGGAATGTCCTAGTACCTTGTATGGATTATGAATACATCCCTAGTTAAGAGGGAGCGTTGACATATGTAACTAGGTCTGGTCTTCATAGTGACATATGTAATCATGAATTTATGTGTTTAATAAAAAGAGAAAAATAAAATTATTATTGTTATTCTTGAGGCATGGGTTTCATGCTCAAGGTTATTTGTTTTATAGGTCAAGCACCCACTGAGTGCTTTTAGGGCTTGTCTTTGAGTCAACAAGTCATAAAAGTCATTGTCATGTAGGGAAGACCCTTTTGGGCATGTTACATATTGTAAAGAAAGATATATTTGAGTCAAATTAGAGTCAAAAGATCCTCTAAAACCTCGTCATGGTGCAAAGATCAAATCAATCTGCATGAAGGGACAAGTCGGCCTAAAGAGATCAATTTGTAACCCTCACAAGCCTATAAATAAGAAGAAACTCAACCTCACTTGGACACTCAGTTAAGCAAGTTCGATGTCCTCAAGATAGAAGCTAAAAAAGAATGAAGAAGAAGAAGAAAAGCAAGATCAAATTTTTGGGCCTCTCTCTCTGATGTTAGGGTTTCTACAGTTGTTGGGCAAGTCAAAATGCTGGAAAGTTGAAGTGTTGGAAAGTTTCCAGGCAATTCAAAGTGTTGAAAAGTTGGTTGGCAAGTCGAAGTGTTGAAAGTTGTTGGGAAAGTCGAAGATTTGTAAAGTTGTTGTGAAGGTTGAAGTTGCAGAAGGATTTGTTGGGCATATCAAAGTTGCAAAATGATTTGCTGGGAAAATTGAAGTTACAAAATTATTTGTTGGGCAGGTCGAAGTTGCAGAAGAATTTGTTGGGTAGGTGGAAGTTGCAAAAAAATATGTTGGGATCGAAATTGCAAAAGTTGTTGGAAAGAAAGATAGATTTAACTTGGTATTGGAAGGTCTTGGTCAAGGGTCACATGTCTTGGAATTCATCAATTGAAGGTCTATAAGAAGAGAGGAATTATTGTGGGTTTTCCTCTCAATTAGAGAGGTTTTGGCCTTGATTGCCTATATCTTGTGTCCTCTTGTTCCACTGTTCTTTATTGTTTGGTAGTTGTTTGATGAAAACAACACTAAATATAATCAAGAAAAAGAAGAAGCTAATCAAGTTAAGTAAAAATATATCAGAGGAAGTTATCAAGAAAGAGAAATCACCTACTGAATCCGCCTCTAGACTTCTCAACACATGTAACCCCTGATTGAGGGGGTACTCTGGGCCAATCTTCCTAACCAATTTACATGGCTCCTGGTCATTATCCATGACCTTGTTAATACCCATGACCTGGTCAAATACCCTTGACCTAGGAAGAATATCTGCCCCTTGATGCTACAACTTCAACAATCCCTTTAACCAAGGGAATCATCTTCAACCACTCCAAGGTTGTCCCTAAAGTATATAAATTTCATCTTGGGACAGAGGCTTTATGAGAATGTTAGCAACGTGCTCTTCTATAAAAATGCATTGGAGCCTCACCGCTCCCTTCTATACCATGTCCCAGATGTGGTGGTACCATGATCTTGATGCGCTTTGACCTGTCATCATGGTTATCTCCTACACCTGATCAAACAATCCTGCGAGTAGCTTTTGAAGGCACACTGCTTCTCAACTCACCAACAAGCTGCAGTAAGCTTAGCTTTAGTAGTGTTGAGTGTGAGAAATGTCTACTTCCTTCCCATCCAAGATATCATAGTAGAACTCAAATTGAAACAACATCTTGATGTGCTCTTCTTGTCTTAAGTACTTCCTGCCCAATCAGAATATGTGAATATGTAACAGCCCTGGTGAAAATTCCATGTAATAAAGTTAATAAATGCAAAATAATAACCAAGGTCATTGGACATGTATTCCAAGCTGAGTGTAGGGCAAAACATCCTAGCGTGGGTTTTAATTTGGTTTATTATGGCTAAGGAAATTAGCAAAGGCAAAATGAAAAGGCTTTGGAAAGGCATGAGGGATTAAATGGCATTTTATTTATGAAATAATGGAAATTAGGAGAAAACGAAGGTGAAAGGTCACAGGTTGCATGTGAGGAGGAAAATGAAGGAAAATAATGGAAAATTGAAGAAAATATAGGCCTCATTAATAAAAAGGTTTATGAGGATCAGTTGGTACATTTTTTTAGTTTAGTTTGGGAGCTCTCTCTCTCTCTCTCTCTCTGTCTATTATCTCTCTCACTCTTGGACACCTGGATCATTCTTGGAGAACTCTAGCATTGGATCAAGGAAAGCAAAGGAAGGACCAAGAAGGCAAAGGAAAGCAAGGACCAAGTAAGCAAGAGCAACATCTAGAAGCTATAGTAGGATTATTTTCAAGTATCAATTTGCATGTGTGATTTCCTTGTTAGATTTGGCATGCATGGTGCATGCATGTGTTTATTTGGTTCTCTTGTTATCATTAGCATGGGTTTTGCCAGGTGTAACAGTGTTCTTCAGCCTTTCCTTGCGATTTCTAAATAACCATGGTGTGATGCGTTCTCTTTTATTTGGTTAAGCTAGATTGTCGGATGGTTTCAAAACTGAGTGAGGTGGTCTCTGAAAGAAAGAACACAAGGCCTAGGAATCCCTGGACCATATTGGGATTGCGGTAAAGCCGGATTGTGTGTGCCTCGGTGGGCCTAGGAATCATCAACTGACGAATAGCAGGATATATTGTAAAGCCTAGAGGTGTGTGCCCTCGATCATGCCTAAGAATCCTTGACTGATGAATGGTGGTATATAAGATAAAGCATGGAGGGTGGAGTCATGATTAGGCATAAGAATCCTTAACTATTGTATGGCGAGATATACGGTAAAGAATAGAGACTAGGAAACATGGAAATTCATCATGGTGCAAGTGGAGAAATCTGGTGGCATCCATGCTTGTTTAGGGCCTAGTGATCCGGTGGGGATTGTGGAAAAGGCTAAGGAAACCTAGTTTGGTTTGGTTTTGAGTCCCACATTCATGCTTGGAATATGGCATGGGGGTGATTAGCTGAAAGAAAGATTTGGTTCAACCAATCTATGGTCGGGTGGTTCCTGGAAGTCCCATACTTGGTTGGATTTTGCATTCAGTAATAAGAGCTCCTTCTCCTTGGTATTTCATGTGTAAATGTACTGACTTATATTTGGATTTTATGGTTGTTATATCCTTGTTATTTCTATTAGTTATATGCTAGTTATGAGTATGTTTTATGAAAAACTTGATGTATGGCTCTCATCATGTTTTGATTTGCAAATGAATGTACAATATAAATATGACTTGATAGATAATAATGCTACTATTTTGATAAGACAACATTGCTTCTTACGAATCTCATATAAGTATGAGAACCTTATGCTCAAATTTGTTGTTTTGACCTGTAGAATGCATATTTCTGACATGTTTGACGAAATTCCTATCATGGCTAGTAGGGGTCCAGTCAAGTCCTTACTCAAGTGTTTGCATTAGTACCTTTGTTTCAATGTCATTTATCATTTTTGTAAGTTTCATGAAGTTCTGGGTAGTGGCCTGAGTCCTGGCCTTCGAAAAGTGGCACAAAATTCGGGGACGCTGGCTCAGAACTAGCTGAAGAAGTCCAAATTCACTGGCATGCCCTTGTTGTAGGAGTGACTGAAAGGCCTTAGTCACATACAAGTCTTGTCATGGGAGCAGTTGCGGGTCCAGATCAGTGAAATTTCAGGTCGCGTCAGGGGTTGGTCACCTGGAAGGGTTGGTTGGCTCTTGAAGGTTTTGTAGCATTTGTGGAAGATCAAATTGGTTTGGTTTTGTTGGTTCACTTCCTTAACTATATATGGGGAGTTGAATCACATAATAGTAGCCTGTCGTCACATGTTTACCTTAGCAGAATGTTTAATTTGGATAAACGTGGGAGGAGGGTGTTACAAAGTGGTATCAGAGCATGGTTCACCCCTTGGACTTGATGGGCGGTGTGTTGGTCATGCATTCATGTTGGTTTCATATATGTTTTCTTTATGCTTGTGCTCTATGTACTTTTTATGTATGCATGGTTGTGGCCATGGTTGTAGTGATTTCACCATGTGAAAGTGGATGGCATGTTGTTGGATGTGGTCATCATGAGTGTATGTCAGTTATGCATTGGTTATGCATGTCAATGCTTATATATTGTTATGCATACATTGATATGGTTGTAGTTGTTATGCATGATATCATGGTATGTGGTTAGTATGGTTAGGCATTGATAATTGGATAGTGGTTAAACTAATGTTATATGAAGATGTGATTATGATTATACATGTATCATGCTAATCTAATTGATCTTGCAGATGAGATATCCTCCCCTGAACTATACTAAGGTATGTTAATTGTGTTATGTTTGGTTTTAGTTGACATGGTGTAATTCCTGGAAAGAGATCAAATATGACTAGCAAGATGGTAAAATACAGTTCACAAGACTCCCCCTATGGATTAGGTGAGCAACGTGGTGTGGGGCATTCTTATGACTTAGCACACATTGAGAAGTTTGAAGGAAGAAATAAGGAGTTGCAAGGTAGATAATGATAGGATCATTCAGGCACATGAGAAACAAGCATAAGTCAATGCAGTAATCCTTCAAAGTTTGTCAAAATTATAGATATAGGGACTGCTTAGGATCAGTCATTGGCAGGGGGACAAAACTAATGGGGCATATGGCAGTAGGTCTCATGGTGGGCACAAGTCAAATAAGGATGACACGATTAGAGATGGTAGACTCTTGGATACTCCAGATAGGAGAGGTGATGGACACATGTTCTATTCTAGTTCTGGTTTTGATAGACACTATGATCATCATCGTTGTCATCCTCACAAGAGGAGTGACGAGGGATATTTTCTAAATGAGTTCAAGAAAGCAAACCCACCCACCTTTGATGGGGATTTGAAAAACCTGGAGGATGCAAAAGCATGGATACTTGGGATGAATAAATTTTTTGAGTTGCATGATTACATAAAGAATATGAAGGCCATAATAGCCATCTTCAGCCTCAAAGGGAAGACATACATTTGGTGGGAATATGTGAAGTGGGTCAGATGCATCAGAAGACAATAGTTAAGTTGGCATAATTTCAAAAGAATTTTCAGGAAGAAGTACTTCTCTGAGAGCTACTACGACAACAAAGCCAAGGAGTTATATGAGCTAAATATGGGACCGATGACAAATGAGGAGTATATGACCAAGTTTCTGGATTTATTGAGGTATGTATTGTATCTTAAGGATGAGAAGGCCAAAGTTCAGAGATTTGTCAGTGGATTTCCATTAACATTTAGAGATCAGATTGAGTATGATGAGCCTCGGTCGCTTGAGGAAGTCATTAGGAAATTTATGAGCAGTCAAAGAGCAAGACAAAATCTTTGCAAGGTTGGAAAGGGAAAGAAAAAGCTAAAGGTAAATGGCAACCAAAAAGTATAAGGCCTTAGGATGCAGGCAAGAAAGAAAATGTTGCACCTTAAAAGAAGTTTAATGGGTCACAACATGGAGGGCGGCAGAATAAAGGTGATGGTACATGACGATTGCAGTGTTGGACATGTGGTAAGGATCATCTTAAGAGGGATTGTTAGTAGAATAAGGGTGGTATGCCTCAGATTTATAGTGCATAGGAAGCATATACAGATGGAGATGTTGGGAAAAACATTCCATAGATTTATGCAACTCTAGATAACAAGCACACATATCACCATGCAACTATTATTGAGATGGACAAGAAGCTTTGTGATCAAGTTGTTTCCATTTTTATTGAACCTAGATCTAATTATAGTTATGTTAGTCCTCACTTGATGGATAAGTGTGGTTTGAGGAAATAAGTGCATGTAGAATTCTGGTTAGTGAAATTGGCTACAGGTACAAAGAAGAGAGTGTATCAATGGGTAAGATCTTGTGCATTTGAGTTGAATGGTATGCCTACCTCAACACATTTGAATGTATTACTGTTGGGATCATATAGTATTCTTTTGGGTTTGGAATGGTTGTATATTCATAGGACCAAAGTGGATTTTTATGACAAGGGCGTTGAGTGTTTGGATGACAATTGAGAACAAAGAATCTTGCAGGGTAAGAATAAGGCAACATTAGCTAGAATGGTGACAGCTATGCATGCAAAGCGTAGTCGCAGAAAAGGGTGTGTGTTATTTGCAGTTTGTATTTCCAATGATAAAGATAAGGATTTTGAGGATGCGAAGGTATTAAGAAGGTACCCGATCTTGCAACAATTTTAGGATGTGTTTCCAACAAAGATTTTAGAGTTGTTGCCTCACAAAGAAGTGGACTTCTCCATTAAGTTGGTACTAGGGGCAACACTAGAATCGAAGGAACCATATAGGATGAGACACACCAGAGTTAGTAGAGTGGTTGTTGCAGTAGAAGCAAATGCTTGACAAGGGATAAATTAGGCCAATTTTATCGTCGTGGGGTGCACCAGTGTTGTTTGTGAAGAAGAAGGATGGTACTCTAAGCCTATGCATTGATTACAGGAAGTTGAACAAGTTGGCCATCAAGAACAAGTATTTGTTGTTGAAGACTGATGACTTGTTTGATTAGTTGAAGGGAGTAGCATTGTTCTCAAAGATTTATTTGGGTTCCATATCTCATCAGGTACACATCAAGGAAGAGGACATATAAAAGACTACTTTCAGGACCAGGTATGGGCATTATGAGTTTGTTGTAGTTCCATTTGGTTTGACTAATGCTCCAGCTAATCCTATGTGCTTGATGAATAGTGCATTGTGTACTTATCTAGACAAGTTTGCTATTGTGTTCATTCATGACATCTTGATATATTCTAAAAATGAGGAAGAGCATGTCTAGTACTTAGCAGAAGTGTTGAGATTACTGAGAGAGCATCAATTGTATGCCAAGCTTAGCAAATGCAATTTCTTTCAGACAAAGGTACATTACTTGGGACATGTTTTTTTCCAAGGAAGGCATAACAATAGATCTAGAGAAGATAAGAGCTATCATGGAGTGGGAAACTCCTAGAAAAGTGGATGAGTCAAGGTCATTCATGGAGTTAGCATGTTATTATAGGAGGTTCATCAGGAAATTCTCTTGCATTGCATATCCGATCATGTCACTGTAGAGGCAAGGTTAGAAATTTGAATGGACAGAGGAATGTGCAACAAGTTTTGAACAATTGAAGTAGTTGTTAACGAATTCTCTAGTGTTAAAGATTGTAGATCCAAACAAAGAGTTTGTGGTGTGTATAGATGCTTGCAAGAGAGGACTTGGCGGAGTCCTTATGAAGGAAGGACAAGTAGTATGTTACGAGTCACAGAAACTAAATGAGCATGATTATAATTATATAACACATGATCTTGAGTTAGCAGTGACCATTCATGCTTTGAAGATGTGGAGACACTATCTTCTTCATAGGTGGTTCATCTTAATGAGTGATCACAATGGATTGAGGTACCTATTTGACCAACAAAATTTGAATGCCAGAAAAGCTAGATGGTTGGCCACGATTAGTGAGTTTGACTTTGAGATCATATACATAAAGGGTAAGGAGAATAGGATTGCAGATGCTCTTAGCAGGAAAGTAAAACTGAATCACATAAAGACTATGAGTTCTTATGGGATAGACTTACATGATCAAATATTACAGGAAGGACAACAGGATATTGGGTACATGGAGCTTATGCACAGGTTACACCAGGGTACAAGTGATTAGGATGTAGACTATCATCTTATAATATATGGGTTAGTTAGATTTAGGGATAGGATAAGACATAGGTTATATAGTTTGTGGCTAGATGTTTGGACTATCAGCAGGTGAAGGTAGAGTGTAAGCATCCAGGTGGACTAATACAGTTGCTATCGATTCTAGAGTGGAATTGGGAAGTCATTTTCATGTAATTCATCATAGGTTTTCCAAGGACATATATATAACATGATTCCATCATGGTTGTGGTGGACAGGTTGAAAAAGGCAACGCACTTTATTACAGTGAAGTCTACATATTTAGCTAGTTATGTCGCACAATATTCATCAGAGATGTAGTGAGGCTACATGGTGTATCGAAGAAGATTGTGTCAGACAAGGATGCTGAGTTCACTTCTAAATTCTGGATAGAGTTATTTGTAGGTTTGGGTATAGAATTAGCCTTCAACACAACCTATCATCTGCAGACAAATGGATAGATAGAGAGGGTCAACATGATATTGGAGCATATGTTGAGTATGTATGTGATGCATCAACAATGAAAATGGGAATAGTAACTTCCACTGGTTGAGTTTACTTACAACAATGGGTACTAGGAATATTTGAGGATGAGTCCGTTTGAACCATTGTATGGGAAAAGTTATAATACTCCCATTAGTTGGAGTGATCTAGTGAATAGGGTGTTGATTGGACCAAACATGTTGTGGTAATCAAGAAGAATCTGAAAGTAGCACAGGAAAAGCATAAAAGTTATGTAGATCGGAACAAGATGTTTAAGGAGTTTCAGGTTGGGTAACAGGTGTATTTTCACATCAAGCCCAAGAAGAGCCCCTTGAAAATTGGATCATATGCCAAGATGGCACCTCAGCTTTGTGGACCTTTCAAGATTCTTGAAAGGATTGGAATAGTAGCTTATTAACTTGCATTGGCTCCAGCAGTGAAATTCCATGATGTTTTCCATGTGTCATTGCTTAAGAAGTATGTTAAAGATGTTGATGATGTGATTTACTGGTCTATATTGCAGGTGGATCCAAATGGAGAATTCCAGCCAAAACCTCAGTGTATATTGTAGAGAAAAAATTTCATGCTTTGAAACTAAGAAATCGGGCAGGTTAAAGTCCAGTGGAAGCACTTTGGGCCAATGAAGATACATGGGAGATTATAGATCAGATGTGGGCTATTTATCATTCTCTATTTGCTGGTTGAGCGAATGTTTTTGGTATATGCTTTGGTGTGATGTTTTGGTATATGTACATATGTATATGGATGTAAATATTGCAATGAGATGTGTTGTAAATATCCAATAAGCGGTATGGGTGTCATGTCATCATTATTGTCATGTTGTTATGTTTGTCATGCTCAGTTTCTTCTCAGCAGATCGATCATTGTAAATACTGCATCGAGTTAAGTTATAAAGCTCCATGGGCAATATGTCCTTTTTATTTTCAACAAGTTTTGCTGGTTGTAGGTGTTGTTGAACACCGAGGACATTGTTCCCCCAAAGGGGAGGGTTATGTAATAGCGTTGGTCAAAATTCCATGTAATAAAGTTAATAAAGACAAAATAATAACCAAGGTCATGGGACACGTATTCCAAGTTGAGTATTGGGCAAAACATCCTAGTGTGGGTGTTCATTTGGTTTATTATGGCTAAGGAAATTGGCAAAGGCTTTGGAAAGGCATGAGGCATTAATTGACATTTTATTTATGAAATAATGGAACTTAGGAGAAAAGGAAGGTGAAAGGTCACAGGTTGCATGTGAAGAGGAAAATGAAGGAAAAAAATAGAAAATTGAAGAAAATAGAGGCCTCATTAATAAAAAGGTTTATGAGGATTAGTAGGTACCTTTTGTTAGTTTAGTTTTGGAGCTCTCTCTCTCTATTCTCTCTTTCTCACTCTTGGACACTCAGAGCATTCTTAGAGTACTCTAGCATTGGATCAAGGACAACAAAGGAAGGATCAAGAAGGCAAAGGAAAGCAAGGACCAGGCAAGGAAGAGCAACATCTAGCAGCTACAATGGGATTATTTGTAGGTATCGATTTGCATGTGTGATTTCCTTGTTAGATTTGGGATGCATGGTACATGCATGTGTGTATTTGGTTCTCTTGTTATCATTGGCATGGGTTTTTCCAGGTGTGACAATGTACTTCAACCTTGACTTACCATTTTCGAATAGCCATGGTGTATTTGGTTAAGCTGGATTGTCGGATGGTTTCAAAACTAAGTGAGGTGGTCTTTGAAAGAAAGAACACAAGGCCTAGGAATCCTTGGACTAGAATGGGACTGCGGTGAAGCCGGATTTTGTGTGCCCAGGAATCCTTGACCGGTGAATCGTAGGATATACAGTAAATCCTAGAGGTGTGTGCCCTCTATCATGCCTAGGAATACTTGACCGGTGAATGGTGGGATATACCGTAAATCCTGGAGGATGGAGTCTTGATTAGGCCTAGGAATCCTTGATGGTTGTATGGAGAGATATACGGTAAATCCTAAAGATGAGTAGACAAGAAAATTCCTCATGGTGTAGGTGGAGAAATCCGGTGGCATCTATGCTTGTTCAAGACCTAGTGATCCTGTGGGGATTGCGGCGAATCCTGAGGAAACATGGTTTCGTTTGGTTTTGAGTCCCACATTCATGCTGTTAAAAATAACAAGAAGAAATTCCAATTTAATTTGTCCTTGAATTAAATGTGAATTAAATCGAAATTCTATTCTCATAGCAACTTGTAATAGTTAATTAAGTTAAATTGACTTAATTGACTTAGGAAATTCAAATTGGAAGTATATATAGAGAAATGTAGAGTGATCCCTAAATTTTAGGGGACCAAGTTGAGTTCTTTTGAGTTGTAATTAATTAACTCAGTATAACTGAGTCATAATAAGTTAAACTAGTTCTAACTGTTGGAGGAACTAGTAGGAGGTCTAGTAGTGGGGACGAGCGCTAGTGCATCCTCAGTACAACACTAGTTAACTGAAGATTCACTCATAAATAACTCATGCATCTTAGTTTAGAGGAAGACAATGTACTATCAGTTGTATAATTTTCCAAGTTGTACAAATGGTGCATGTAATCAGTTGAGGTCCTATGGATGGATTGTGCAGTTATGGAGAGTGGATTTCCCAATTAAATACAAGCTAATTCTCTTAGGAATTGTGCAAGGAAGTAGGGGCTTGACAGGCAATAGAATTGGCTAAGTTTTGGCTTGAGCTAGCCTGTGAGGCAAGAATTGTTCGGGTTGAACAAGCATTGTATTTTCTTGTCAGATCTCTTGGTTAATAAAATATAAATAGTTGAGGTTTTTAACAGTTGCTTTCCCCGAAGAAATATTTTGTTATGTGCGATTGATATTCTTCCTTTTCTACATATTGTTTTCATCGATCAATTTTGGTTTCTGCTGAAGAGTAGAGTAGATTCTTGTCTTGTGTTTTAGCATATCACATAAGTTCTTGAATCTATAGTAAAAATCTATATGGTATCGGAGCTGAAAACAATAAAGAAGAGGAGAATTCGAGTTTGTTGTGCAGGTGAAATTGAATTTGCAAGTTCATACTTCAGAGTCAGTAATATGTCATTCTATGACCTTAAACTTGAGTATGCCCTAGAGGGCAGCTCGACTTACATAGATTGGAAGGAAAAGATGGAGGCAGTGCTAGAAGACAATGGCCTCAAGGAATTCATAGATCATTACATTCCTAAGCCTCCAACATCTGATGCTAAAGATTTGGCTAAATGGAGAAAGTGTGTGGAAAAAGCAAGAAGGATTATCCTGGAAGAGTTAGAGATCACACTGTCTCAAGTCTCCATGGTAAGGACACTCCATATGCAACGTGGAAGACATTGACGAACCTGTTTCAAAATAACAGTGACCATAGGAAGTTGGCACTGAAGGACAGACTTATAATTATCAAGATGGAGAACAATTTACACATTTTCGGGATGAGCTTGGAAGTGTTGGGATTACTATTGCCGAAGATGATATGGTGAGCCTAACTCTTCTAGAAATTTGCAAGAGTTGTCATAGTTACAAGGACTCAGTTAATGGGAGGGAGACGCTACCATATTGGGAGTGGTTGTGTTCTGATTTGGTACAGGAAGATATTTGGCGAAACACCAAAGATGGATCCTCATCAAAGCATGATGATGAGGAAAATTGTTCCTTAGTGGGTAAAGCAAAGAAAGGGAAGGGGAATCCATCCCATTCTAAATCAAATTCTTGTCAGGGTGGCAAGAAGAAGGACATGTCGAAAGTCAAGTGCTTTCACTGTCACAAGCTGGGACATGTTAACACAAAGTGTCCACTCAAGAAGGTCAGTAAGAAGCCCTCAGGAGGAGCGAAAGGTGAGGCTCTTGCCTCACAATTCGAACTGGAGTTTACCCTCATCGCTTGTATGGTGTCATCGATGATGGGCAGTGTATGGTACCTGGAAAATGGAGCTTATTTCCGCATGACCGGTAACAAAGAGCTCTTCACTAACTTGGAGGAGAAGGATCTCCATAAGCATATTGAGATGGGTGATGATGGGAGGTATAACGCTACCGAGATCTGTACAATTACCTTTGTGAGATGTTATGTATGTTCCTGGTTTGAAGAAGAACATGGTATCTGTTTCCATGTTGGAGGATAGATACTATGATGTGATCTTTAGTAGGGGAAAGGCGTTCCTTCGTCACATAGCCACATGACAGGTAAAGAGGATAGGGGTTCAACTGAAGAATATCTACAAGTTGGAGGTAGAATATTGTGTTGCCTTGAGCATGAAAGCAGAGAAAGTATACAACCGAGACATCGATGAGTTGTGGCACATGAGGTTGGGTTATTGCACCATGGCGCTTTGAAAATCATGCAAGAAATTTCTATCGGTCTTCCTAAGGGTACATTTGAGAAAGTAGACACATGCAAAGGGTGCACTTTGGGAAAATACACCAAAGCTTCCTTTCATGACGAAGACAATTGATCATAGGCGATCTTTAATCAAGTTCACTCAGATGTGTGTGGACTATTCTTGGCAGCATCCACGACCAAGCACATGTATTATGTTATATTTGTTGATGATTTTTCTCGTAAGTGTTGGATCTTCTTCATGAAAAGGAAATATCAAACTTTTGCAAAGTTTTGTGAATTTAAAGAATTGGTCGAGAAATATATTATTAGGAAAGTTAAATATCTTAAGAGTGATAACGGTGGAGAGTATGTGTGAAATGAGTTAAAAAACTTATGTGCATCAGAAGGCATTTGATGAGAGTTGATAACACCTCATAACTCACAGCAGAATGGGGTGGCCAAGAGGAAAAACAGAAGCATAGTAGGAGGAGAACGGGTGGTGTTGCATGATCAGGGCCTACCACTACACTTGTGGGATGAGGCATGAAACATAGTTGTTTATTTGCAGAATAGAAGCCCTCATCGAATTCTTGGCATGAGTACACCAGAAGAGGATTTTTCAAGGAAGAAACCAGATGTGGGACGATTCAGGATTTTTGGTTCATCAATTTACTATTGTTGGCTTGAGGGGGCCTGAACTAGGTTCATTGTTAGTTAGCCAAACAAATCCCTACACTACTGGCCTTTTCAGCATCAGCCTGTGGAGCACGGACCGAAGTCTCACCCAAAGTAGTATGGGGAGATGTTGGAACCAAGTTTCCGCACCTAGAGATGGTTGTGATGTCGGTTTATTTTGGCTATACCTGCCTTCACGCAGGTTGCTTGCCCTCTGTTCCACCCTTCAGTACCTTCACGAAAGGGTACAATTAGCTTTTGCGCAGCCCTAACGTGCGGCTCAAGGACTTTCACACTGCTAGGGAAACGAACTGCGATATCTCCCAAACTAGGCTAAGTGTCTTACTTATCTTATTAACCGATATTAGTTAGCTTTGCGTAAACAGATGTTCTTACATGCGTTCACTTAACCAACACATTTACATACATTCGTGCATCATATAAGTATTATAAGTGAAATTCATACCCAACATAACAAGTTGCATAAACAGGAACTAAAGACGCAGAAATTGTAGAATACTTCTCTTTATTGATAATTTCGGACAATTATAGACTCAACCCGCCCTGCGCACTCAATTGCAGGGGTCCACGCACTTAGTTGTGGACTTCTACCCTAGGCCTCTGTGCACTCAGCTGTAGAGCCTCTACCTACGCTACGACCTAAACTTAGACTTCTACCTCATAACTATCTCTCATACATCATATCTTTGTGTGTCTATCTTCTATTCTTGCTATCCAACTACTTAGAGCTTAGCTCTATTTATACAATCCCATGGTCCATGGACCATGGGTAGATTTTTTGCAGCCAACATTACATTTCCAAAACAAGGACGGACAACCCTATGACTCTTTAACACCTATGCGCTCCGTGACCGCAAAATGCAGATTCTTTACACTTGGATTACAAAAGTTGACCAAAATATGGGCTTTTAGCCCCAAAACTACCCTTGGGGGATCCCGTGCCCAACAACTACCATGTAACTAAAGATGCACAGAAGAAGCTTGAGCCAACAACAGAGTTCGAGATATTTGTGGGGTACACTAATACACCTCACAACTATCAGGTGTACCTACCGACCAACATGATGACAGTGGTTCATATAGATGTAAAATTCGATGAAGAGAAGGTCATGAGGTGTTCCCTTAAGAGGGAGCTTCAACTACATGTGGTTGAGGAGCTTTTAGCTCCTAAGGAGGAACCTCGGGATGATGTGGAGCAACCACATGTAGAGGATCAGGGAATGGAGACACCCACTCATGCAAAGTCTTCTAGAGATGGGAGAAAGTGCACTAGAGAGGCTGACAGGTTATTACATTATGTTAGAGAGAATGTGGGACCACCCACATCACAATGCAGGTATAGGAGGTCACCAAAGAGGTATATTGGCTATATGGCTCTGATGAGTAGATGTGTAGATATTGAGCCATCCTATATTAAGGAAGCAGTGCAATAACCAGTTTGGGTTGATTCCATGGTTGAGGAGTAAGACTCCATTGTCAGGAAAAATGTTTGGGATGTGATCCCAAGACCGAAAAATAAGTCAATGGTGAGTTCCAGATGGCTTTACAAGGTAAAGCAAGCAACACATGGTAGTGTGGAGAAACACAAGACCAGGTTTGTGGCCAGAGGTTTTTCTTAGGTGGAGGGGATTGATTACGATGAGACTTTTTCTTCTATTGCAAGGTACCCATTAATCAAATCCATTCTAGCACCGTCAGCATAGATGGGATGGAAGATACATCAGATGGATGTAAAGACAACATTACTCAATGACATGATTGAGGAATTTTTTTTTATATTAAGCAGCTTGAAGGATTTGAGACCTTCAATAGAGAGTCACATGTGTGCTGACTCAAGTGAGCGTTGTATGGACTAAAACAATCACCTTGTGTTGGGTACACCAAGATCGATAATTATTTCATTGAGTTGGGATTCACCAAAAGTGGAGCAGATGTGAACCTTTATCATATTTTGGTTGAAGGTAATTTGTTGATTACTATTTTATATGTCGACAATTTGATTATGACACATGATGATAAGCTGATCAAGTCTTGCAAAGATGATCTTGCAAGAGAGTTTGAAATGAAGGACTTAGGGATTATGCACTACTTTTTGGGTATGGAATTATGGCAAGGTGATGAGGAACTTTTTGTCTCTCAGGGCTAGTATGCCAACGAGATACTGAAAAGGTTCCACATGGAGAGCAGTAAACCCATGGAGACTCCTCTAGCAAGTAACTGGAGGAAGGAGGATGCTACTTTCAATGAAGTAGTGGAGGCTACTATTTATAGGCAGCTTGTGGGTTCACTCATTTATTTGGTTAACACATGAGCGAACATGTGCTATGCAGTTAACTAGCTTAGTCAAGCAATGGTTAAGCCGACCAAGCTATATTGGAAGGTAGCCAAACATGTGCTGAGATACCTTAGAGGCACTACTTAGTATGGTTTATGGTACAGGCGGAAAGAGGCAGTGAAGCTTCAAGGCTTCATCAATGCAGATTTGGCAGGGAGTCCATTCGACAGGAAGAGCACATCAGGTAGGATCTTCAGTATTGGGTCAACAGTTGTTTCTTGGTACAACAGGAAACATAGATCAGTTGCACTCAGTTTAGCAAAAGCAGAGTACATGGTTGCTAGTCAAGCAACTTGTGAGGCTATCTGGATGAGGAAGATACTTGTTGGTTTGTTTGGTCAGCAGATGGATCCAACTGTGATTTACTGTGACAATCAGAGTTGTATCAAATCTACGAGAATCTAGTTTTTCATGATCAGTCCAAGCATATTGATATCTAGTATCATCATCTTCGAGATTGTGTGAAAAGGAGAATTATGATGTTGGATTACACTCCCACAGAGGAGTAGGATGCATATATTTTGACAAAGGCATTGTTAAGATAGAAATTCGAGTTTCATAGAGGCAGGATCAGGTAGCTGATAATCCCTTTCTTGTTGAGAGGGAGTGTTAAAAATAGGATGCATATATTTTGACAAAGGCATTGTCAATATGCAAATTCAAGTTTCACAGAGGCAAGATCGGGGTAGCTGATAATCCGTTTCTTGTCGAGAGGGAGTGTTAAAAATAGTAACAAGAAATTCCAATTTAATTTGTCCTTGAATAAATTTGTGAATAAAATTGAAATTATATTCTCATAGCAACTTGTAATAGTTAATTAAGTTAAATTGACTTAATTGGCTTAGGAAATTTGAGTTGGAAGTCTATCTAGAGTCATGTATAGTGATCCCTAAATTTTAGGGGCCTAGGTTGAGTTCTTTTGAGTTGTAATTAATTAACTCAGTCTAACTGAGTTATAGTCAGTTAAACTAGTTCTAACTATTGGAGGAACTAGTAAGAGGTCCAGTAGTGGGGATGGGCACTAGTGCATCCTCAGTACCACACTAGCTAACTAAAGATTCACTCATAAATAACACATGCATGTCAGTTAAGAGGAAGACCTGGTTGAGATTAGAGTTCAGGGACATTGTACTATTAGTTGTATAATTTTCCAAGTTGTACAAATGGTGCATGCAATCAGTTGAGGGCCTATGGATGTATTGCGCAATTATGGAGAGTGGATTTCCCAATTAAATACAGGATAATTCTCTTAGGAATTGTGCAAGGAAGTAGGGGCTTGACAGGCAACATAATTAGCTAAGTGTTGGCTTGTGAGGCAGAGAGTTAGATTGTATTAGTGCAGGAATTGTTCGGGTTGAACAAGCATTGTATTTTCTTCTCAGATCTTGTAGTTAATGCAATATAGATAGTCGGGGTTTTTAGCAGTTATTTTCCCTAGAGAAATATTGTGTTATGTGCGATTGGTATTCTTCCTTTTCTATTTATTGTTTTCAATGATCAATTTTGGTTTCCGCTGAAGAGTAGTGTATATTCTTGTCTTGTGTTTTAGCATATCACATAAGTTGTTGAATCTATAACAAAAATCTACATATGCTTGGAATATGGCACGAGGGTGATTGGCTAAAAGAAAAATTTAGTTCAATCGATCTATGGTCAGGTGGTTTGTGGAAGTCCCATACCTGGTTGGCTTTTGCATTCATTAATAAGAGATCCTTCTCCTTGGTATTTCATGTGTAAATATATTGGCTTAAATGTGGATTTTATGTATGTTATATCTTTGTTATTTATGTTGGTTATATGCTGGTTATGAGTATGTTTTATGACAGGCTTGATGCATGGCTCTCATCATGTTTTTATTTGCAAAGGAATGTACACTGACTATATAACCTAATAGATGACAATGTAGCTATTTTGATAAGACAACAATTCCTCTTACAAATCTTAGATAAGTATGAGACCCCTATGCTCAGATCTGTTGTTATAACCTGTAGAATGCGTATTTGTGACATGTTTGACAAAATTTTTGTCATGGCTGGTAGGGTTTTGATCAAGTCCTTACTCAAGTGTTTACATTGGTACCTTTGTTTCAATGTCATTTATCATTTCTGGAATTTTCATGAAATTCTGGGTAGTGGCCTGAGTCTTGGCCCTAGAAAAGTGGCACATAATTTGGGGTCGCTAGCTTAGAACTAGCTGAAAAAGTCCACAGTCGATGGCATACCCTTGTTGTGGGAGTGACTGGAAGGCCTTAGTCGCATGCATGGCTTGTCATGGGAGCAGCTGGAGGTCTAGATCAGTGAAATGTCAAGTGGCCTCAGGGGTTGGTGGGTTGGTTGGCTCCTGAAGGTTTTGTAGCATGTGTGGAAGATCAGATTGTTTTGGTTTTGTCAGTTCCACTTCCTTAATTATACATGGCGAGTTTAATCACATCATAGTAGCCTCTTGTCACATGTTTATCTTAACAGACTGGTTAACTTAGGTAAATGTGGGAGGAGGGTGTTACAAAATCCCTGCAGCTATAATTTACCATTTGATACATATCTCAATCCATATCCAACTATACCATGTTGATACCTCAACACATGTTGTGCCACAACAACTTTCCAGTCACCCTAACTAGGTGCTCCCTTTGACGCTATAATAGATCTTGTTGTGGCAATTATGGGTGCTCCCTCTACCACTTAGCTTCCTCAATTTTGTTACCATGGGAATAGCCATGGACTAGTTGTCCATCATCCCAAATCTTTAAAGGGTTGTAATAATATGTGTCCTTTGACAAAGTAATATCTCACCTTACTTCTGCCACACTTCTAGTCCTAAGAAGGAATGTATCCAACCAATATCCTTCATCTCGAACTCATAGGTCAACTCTCTTTGACATTGAAGTAGGGATTGACTGCTCCCTCTATCACAGAAGCAAATTTTCCTAACATGGCTACTCCCTCTGTCATGTTAGTCCTTCTATTACCGCTAAGATAAACCAAGACTTATAAGATATCTATTAATCCAAGGATACCATGCCTGAGGATCGTGCAAAGTTCTCTTTAGAATGCAGACATGGGATTTCTTATCATGTACCTCAAATCCTTGAGGTAGCTCTATGTACACTTCTTCTTCCTCAATTACCCCATTGACGAAAGTTATATCCACACTACCTGATATAATACCTAATCAATAATAGAAGCAACATAAATAATAGTTCTGAAATAAGTGTACCTGACTGTTGGATCAAATGTCTTCTCATAGTCCTCTCCCTTTTACTGGGAGAATCCTTGAATCTCACTTTGTAATTCTCTATGTTGCCATCTACCACATACTTGATCTTGAAGATCCATTTGGAATTCACCATTGACTTCTCTTTGACACAATTTTCTTCATCATGACATCCTTCAAACTTGTTGGCTTGCCTACTCCCTCTGAATTAGGAGCTCTTTTGGTCATTTGTCATGGTTCTAGATGTCTATACAATTTTCCCCTCTTGAACACAAATAAATCTAGCTCAATAATGGTGTAACAACCCTTGGTTGATCTTCCATGAAAAAAATATAAGACCAAGGTCATGGGACATGTTTTCCAAACTGAATGGTGGGAAAAACATCCTATTGGGTGTCACTTTCGGATTATTTATGGTTATGGAAATTGGCAAAGGCAAAGTGGCATTAATTGACATTTATTTATGGAAATAAAGGAAACTAGGAGAAAAGGAAGGTGAAGAGACAAATATTTTCATGAGAGGGAAAATGAAGAAAATAGAGGCCTCAATGATAAAAAGGATTTTAAGGATCATTCACGTACTTTTATCAGTTCAGTCTTTGGCTCTCTCTTCTATTCTCTCATTCTCTCACACTCTTGTACACTTAGAATATTCTTGGAGCATTATGGCATACTTTGGATTTGGAGAAAGAAGGCAAAGGAGAGCAAGAAAGTGCAAGGGAACATGTAGATCAACAACTACAGCTGGATTGATTTGCAGATAATAGGTTGCATGTGTGATTTCCTTGTTTATTTATGGAATCATGGTAGATCCATGTGGTTTTCTGGTTATGTGTTGTCATTGACATGTAGGATTTCCTAGATTGACATTGGTTTTATCCTTTCATTTCCATTCCTTGGATAGCCATGGTGTTGTGGGGTTTTCCACTTGATTGTTTTTTTGGTTTATGCTCATAATTCCTTATAGCTATGGGTTCGAACAAACGCTCTAGAATCCCTGGAACAATTTGGGTTGGGTTACTAGTCTTAGAGACTAGGTTCAGACAAATGCTTTGTAGCCCTTGGTGGGTCGAGCTACTAGTCCCTAGAGTTGAGTTGGACAAACACTCTAAAGCCCTAGAAGACTATAGGTTGAGTTACTAGCTCGTGTTGGACAACTTGGGTATAGATCAATCTGGTTGGTGTTAGTGATGTCTGACCATGGATGTGGAATCACTGTGGTTGAGGTGGTTTGGACTCTGGAAGCCTTGGTTTGGTTTTGTTTTGGTTATTCCATGAGATCCCACATTCATGCTTGGAATATAGCATGGGGGTGATTGGTTGAAAGAGAGATTTGGTTTTGCCCAATCTGTGGTCGGGTGGTACGTGGCAGTCCCTGACTAGGTTGGAATTTTCATATGTTAATATGAGGTGTTTTCCTATCGTGATCTATGAGCATATGGATTGATTATGTTGGTGATATTATTCCTGAGTTGTCATGGCTTCTATGCTAGTTATATGTTGGATATATGATGTATATTATATGGATTTGTTCAAGATTTGATAAGTATTTGATGGTTAATGAATGCATGGGCTAACAAGTGTTATTGCAGCTATTATGATAGGGCATCATACCTTCTTGGTGATTCTCAAATAAATTTCAGACTGCTATGTTCAAATATGCGTTCTTGACTTGCAGATTACATGTTCATCATATGTTTGACGAAAGGACTATCATGGTTACATCTGGTTAGTTCAAGTCCTTGATCAAGTTTGGTATGATTGACATTGTCTTCAAGTATTTTATCATTCTAGAAAGTTTCAGGAAGTTTTGGGTAGTGATTTGGAGGCTGGCTTGGAATTGTGGCTCAGATCTCGGGACCGTAGGCACTTAACTGAGCAATTTAGGTCACAACCCCACTTAAGAGGCTTGTGCATGTGGTTGGAGGGTCACAACCACACTCTTGCAAGCTTGTGCATGTGGTTGGGGTGTTAAGTCACTGAAAAGGCAGTCTAGCTCAGGGTTGGGTCACTTGGGGTGGTACTTTGGCCCTTGAGTGTCTTATAAGCCCTCTAGGGTGTCAGTTTGTGGTCATTAAGTTCCGGTTGTCGACCCCATTTCCATAACTGAAGCTTGGAGGTCAAGTCATGTCATAGTAACTCTTGATATCATGTTTACCCTGGCAGACTGGTGAAATGGAGTAAATGTGGGAGGGGTGGTTACAGATTGGTAGCAGAGTTATGTTGTAGCACTAGACCTCTGGGTAGATGTGGTTGACATTTATACATGTCCGAATATCTATGTGTTTGTCATGAATGCATAGTAGGTTAGACATGCATCATGGTGGCAATTTTTCAGTTTGTGTCATCATTATGTCATTGGTATGTTATGATGTTGATATGTTGTCTGAGATGGAGTAGGAGATGCAGATTATTAGAGCGAGCTTGCACCACTAGACCTTGGGGTAAGAGAAAATCGTCATATAGGTTTGTATGTTGGGCATGCAGGTACGATGTTTAATGGTTTTTATATGTATTATGGTTATATGCATGCCTCATTCTATTGTTGTTGTTGTTGCATGCATGATAGATGCTAGTTGATCAGTGTGGTCATATGCACATGCATTGAATAGTCATGAATGATAGTAGCTTGTTGTTATATGTATTGCGGTCATATGCATGATGAGTATGGTCATTGCAACTAATATCTTGTTGTTATATGCATGATGCTAATCTGGATTGACATGTGCAGATTTTTATGGTTATGATATTCAGGTATGAGTCAATATATTTGTGATATTGCATTATACTAATCTGGACTGATTTGTGTAGATGTGATATCATTCCCTGAGATACATTGAGATATGAGTTTGACTATGTTATCTATTTGGTTCATTAACATGTATGTTTACAGGTTGTTTGAATGTTTGATTAATTGCATGATATGACTATGTGTCTATAAGATTGAATGAAGAAATGATCTTGTTTTAAGACGATTGTACTAACACATTATGTGTTGAGACAATTGATATGCACTTGAGTGCAAGTGGGTGCTAGTTGTAGTATTGTGATTAACGACTGTGAGTTGATTATGACTTGGTTCTTTGTATTGGTAAAGGTTGACTTCAAATTAATAGACATGATGTCTTGACCTTTGGAACATGTGACTAACATGTGTGAGTAGTTTCAGGGAAACATGCTTCGTATTAGCATGACAAGATAACAATGGATTTGCTTATATAACTACCAACTGGGTGATGTGATAGTACATAATAAGACTCAATTACAGTAAGGTAAAAGAAAGAAATTGGGTGAGAATTCTTTTGGCTATGTTTAGAAACCACAATTCCAAATGAATGAGTGTTTTGCATGAATACAAGAAGTCTTCTTAACCTTGATTTTGTATGACATTATGTGGATACGTGCTATATTCATGAACATGTATTTGAAAGGTATAACAATTGGTTTTCAGTTATGGATAAATTTGTCAAGGAATTGGATTCACTTGAGAGATGATATATGTATGTGTTTAGTTACAAGTCAACATGTTGGGTACAACAAGGTAAGGCAACTAGTAGATTTTTATGTTTATTTATGCACTAGCAGTTGTGTGTTTAAGGCATTATGATGTAGGGGATTGCATGGAAAAAGAGACTGCAATGAAATCTTGAAGAAGGCTTAGGTTGAGCTTTCCCTTGGAAGCATTAGGAACCCATGGGGATTGATTCATGGCGTCTGTTGAAAGTTTTGTGCTTTCGGTGATTTGTGATTTGTCTGTGCTTGATTTACAATTTTGTTTATGTTTGGTGCATGGCCATGCCATTTTATTTGTGGTGTTGTATTGTTATTCGTTTTCATGGTTTTCTTCTTGTTTACTCTTATTTTTTCCTTTTATGTTTTGAGGGTCTTGGGAATTGGTTTGAGAAGGAGGAAATTTAATGGAGTTTGGGAGAACTGAATGAAACCAAACAAGTAATGCAAGACCCAGATGAAGCCTGGTACATGTAAATGGTAGCTAAAGGCAAGAATATGACAACTAGTTGGATTGGTTGGGTCCATTGGGATAAATGGACAATGGAAATACAATCATGAAACGGTAAATAGGAAAGGTAAAGTGAATGGATTTGAGACATCAGATGCCTTGACTATGTTGGCAATTGTTGTTCTCAAATTTGTGCATGTTGTCCACAGATAAAGGGAGTTCTCTTAACCTTGACCTTATGAGAGCGGGTAATTATGTTGTGATCATGATTATGCTGATGTCTATATATGTATACATGTATGTATGTATATTGTTGTTTGACAGGGTCATTAGGGATCATTATTGTGGAGGAATGATTACTCACACAGGTGAATGGCATGAATAGGTTCCTCGTTTTATGAGGAATCAAGTGGGAAAAGTAAGTTTGAAAGATCTATGAGGCCAGTATCATGTGGATATGAATTGATATTATGTTCTTGTACTATGCCTATGATTATGCTATGACAGGTAATGTTGAGGGATATATCAACAAAATGAAAGCAGTCAGGTCTGCGACATGTTGGGACAAGCGTGGATAGTGGAAAGGCACTAGAAGCAAGGTTGCTTGGCAGAGATGGTGTGATATCTGGATGTGTGGGACTATTGTTGTGTATATGTTGTGCATGTCATATATACGGTTCTGTGTACAAATGGTTTTGTGTATATGTCGTATATGCGGTGCTGTGTATAGATGGTGTTGTATACATGTTGTATATGCAGTGTTGTGTATAGATGGTGTTGTGTACATGTTGTATATGTGTTGCTATGTACATGTAGTGTAGTGTAAATGTTTTACGTATGGTGTTGTGTACATGTTGTACATGTGGTGTTGTGTGAATGTGGCGTTGTGTGCATGTGGTGTTGTGTGCATGTGGTACTGTGTACATGATGTGTAGGTGGTGTTGTGTACACGTTGTGCAGGTGGTGTTGTGTACATGTCGTGCAGGTGGTGATGTGTACATGTGGTGTTAAGAAATTTTGTGCATGTGGTATTATGTACATGTCGTACATGTTGTGTTGTGTATATGTGGTATTTTGTTATGTGTGTTGTGTATTCATTGTACCATGACATGTGTGTTCATTGTGTTGTACACCGGGTGTAGGTGTATGTGTTGTGTTGTACACTAGGTGTAGGTGTATGTGTTGTGTTGTACACCAGGTGTAGGTGAATGTATTATGTGGTGTTGTATGTTGTGTGTGGGTGTATGCATGTGATGTAAACTATGTGTATGTGTACATGATTGAAGAAAAGGCACTGGGTGCTTGCCGGGTGTGACAACCAATTCAGTGTGTGTACAAATAGGACATAACAAAGGTAGAAGCGAATAACCGATTGAAAGATAAGTACAAGTATTTTATTTCAATTTTAATTATGCATGTGATTTATGAATTTGGTTTATGATTATTACATGTGATCTATGATTTTGATTTATGATAGTTGAGTTTTAAGTTAACTGGATGTGATGTGTTCATACATGATGATTTAATCGAAGAGCTAGTTTGACTCATTGTGACAAGAAGTAAACAGAATTGCATGTGTACCTTATTGACGAGATACCACTGAGGTATGTTCTAATTTATTTCAATTTATTTTGAATCTAATGGCAAGTGTGCGCTTGGTATAAGAAAGCATGGAAATGCTTGGTTTGGGTGGTTGGAACTAACTGTGAGAATTACTAGCAACAAAAAAAAGGAATTGGAACATGCATTAGTATGATGGTAAAGCATTAAGGACCAGGGCCATTGTAGGGAACCGATACCCAATAGTGTCCATTGATTGCCATGAGCATGCTATGGCCAATGTGATGGTTTTGAAGCAGGGATATGCCTTGTTTTTTGGACCTTCTGATGTGAGGAAACCTTGACAAGGGATGTATCGCCCAAGGGATTATGTAGGAAAGAAGGGGATTCTAGTGGAACCTGGAAGGTGTGTGATTGCACACAAGGGGGTGATTGGTTTCCCAAGGGACTATGTAGCAAAGAAGGGAAGGCTAGTGAATAAATTTGTTTTTGGTCATTAGCATTGCCATATGGAATCAGAAGCAAATTAGGAGTGTGCCCTAGAACAATAAGTTGGTAACTATTCACTAAGAGAACAAGTAGCACTAGGATCCTAGCACTGGACATTGGATGCAGGTTTGAATTTTGCAGTGGATTTTGGAATTCCTAGGAAGGAGGTGAATCATGGTACTATTTTTTAGGGTGGAGGTGTGAGACTGGGGATTCTCTTGTTAACTAACGCGGGCATCATATCCTTTTATTTGTTGGTTAAAGCAAATGGGCATATGTATGTATGTGTATATTATTGTGAATACTATATCGAGTTATGGTTAGAAAGCTCCATATACAATATGGTTATTTGTTGGTTGAAGCAAATGTGCATGAGTATATCTGGTTGTTATTGTAAATATCGTAATGAGTTGTGGTATAAAGCTCTAGTAAGCGTAATTTTTATCATGTTTCAACAATTTGGTATATTGTAAATACTGCAATGAGCTATGTTATAAAGCTCCATGGGCAGTTTGTTTTGTTTTCAACAGTATGCTGGTCATAGCTGTCATAGAACACTGAGGATGGTGTTCCCCCAAGGGAGAGTGGTTTGTAAGAAACCCTGGTTGATTTTTCCATGTAAAAAAAAAATAAGACCAAGGTCATGGGACATGTATTCCAAGCTAAATGGTGGAAAAAACATCCTAGTGGGTGTCACTTTTGGTTTATTTGTGGTTATGGGAAATTTCAAAGGCAAAGTGGCATTAATTGACATTTATATATGAAAATAAACGAAAATAGGGGAAAAGGAATATGAAAAGACACATATTTGCTTGACATGGAAATTGAAGGAAAAATGAAGGAAAATGAAGAAAATAGAGGCCTCAATGATAAAAAGGATTTTGAGGATCAATTCACAAATTTTGTCAGTTTAGTCTTTGACTCTCTCTTTTATTATCACATTCTCTCATAGTGTTGCACACTTAGAGTGTTCTTGGAGCATTATTGCATACTTTGGATTTCGAGACATAAGGCAAAGAAAAGCAGGAAAGCATAGGGGAACATGTGGATGAACAACTACAACTGGATTGTTTTGCAGGTAAAAGGTTGCATGTGTGATTTCCTTGCTGATTTATGGATAAATGGTAGATGCATGTAGTTTTTTGGTTATGTGTTGTCATTGGCATGGAGGATTTCCTGTATTGATAGTGGTTTTAGCCTTGCTTTTCCATTTCCTGGATAGCCATGGTGTTCTAGGTTTTTCCACTTGATTGTTTTACGATTGGTGATCATAATTCCTTATGGTTGTGGGTTGGAACAAATGCTCTGAACTCCCTGAAACAACTTGGGTTGAGTTATTGGTCCTAGAGCCTAGGTTGGGACAAATGCTCTGGAGCCCTTGGTGGGTAGATATACTAGTCCGTAGAGCCAAGCTAGACAAATGTTCTCGAGCCTTGGAAGGTTGTGGGTTGAGTTACTAGTTCTTGGAGCCCTGGACAACTTGGGTAGAGAGTGATCTAGTTTGTGTTGGTGTGGGTGTGATTGGCTGAAAGAGAGATTTGGTTCAACCCAATCTATGGTTAAGTGGTACGTAGAAGTCCCTAACTTGGTTGGAATTTTCATATGTTAATATGAGGTACTTTCTTATTTTGATCTATAAGCATATGTATTGATTATGTTGGTGATATTATGGCTGAGTTGCCATGGCTTCTATGTTGGTTATTTGTTGGTTATATGTTGGATATATGATGTATATTATCTATGGATTTGTTTAATATTTGATAAGTATTTTATGGTTAATGAATGCGTGGGATAACAAATGTTATTGCAGCTATTATGAGAGGGCATTGGAACTTCTTGGTGATTCTTAGATAAGTTTTAGACTCCTATGTTCAGATATGCATTCATGACTTGTAGATTTCATGTTCATCATATGTTTGACGAAATGAATGTCATGGTTAGGCTTGGTTAGGTTTATTCCTTGATAAAGTTTGGTATTATTGGCATTGTCTTCAAGTCTTTTATCATTCTATAAAGTTTCAGGAAGTTTTGGGTAGTGGTCTGGAGGCTGGCCTAGAATTGTGGCTCAAATCTCGGGACCATAGGCACTGAACTAAATAGGTTAGGTCACAACCGCACTCAGGTAGGCTTGTGCATGCAGTTGGAGGGTCACAACCACACTCTTGCAAGCTTGTGCATGTGGTTAGGGTGTTAAATCACTGAAAAGGCAGTCTAGCTCAGGGCTGGGTCACCTATGGTGGTCCTTTGGCCCTTGAGTGTCTTGTAAGCCTTGTAGGATGTCATTTTGTGGTAAGTAAGTTCCAATTGTCGACCCCACTTCCATAACTAAAGATTGGAGGTTGGGTCATGTCATAGTAACTATTTGTCTCATGTTTACCCTAGCAGACCGATAAAATGGAGTAAATGGGGGAGGGGTGGTTACAATTAGGAGAGTCCTCTTGCTGCAAACTTTGCTTCGTTCTTCTCGATGCTTCCATTTGCTGCCAGAGCCTTGGAAACCTTCACGATGTACCTGCAACCCTCATTAGGGAGTTATGGAAGAAATGATTATAACCAATCAAAAGATACAAAAGTAAGAGGTTGACTAAAAATTCAGGCAATAATCAAGGAAGAAGGATATAAAGTTTTTATCTTTTGATCTAAGGATTGTAGGCAATTGTCAACTCCCTCTTGATCCTTGTCTTATGCAAAAATCATTGAAATGCATTTGAAAACTCATCATCCTCGTCCTCATCATTAGTTATTAGTACATGTTTCTTGCCTTCCCTTCCTTACACGAGTTAGGGTTTCTTCATTTAGAAGAATCATCTATCTAGGTCTAGCTCTAGGGTTTTATCCAAAAACCTAGGGATTATTAATCCAATACTTCTATTCTTCTAGGGTTTACAAACCCCAATACTTCTAGTTCTTGTACCAAGTTATCCTTTTCCTTGTAATCCATATTATGATCTCTGCAATAATCATATTCATCAACAAATGAATCAACAATAATACATCGTCTTGTCATAATGTCAACTCTCGATCATGACATCAACATTCATATTTTTTTTTTGAGCATCAATTACTGGTTCTCAAAATTTGAAATAAAAATCATATCCACACTTCAATCTTGATCACTTAGATCCTTGGCACAAGGAACAACTTCAAGAATATAACCTTGTTAAGTGACTCTGAAAAGCATAATTTCAAAGGACAAGACTTTTGGCCATTGGTTATATATTCCAAGAAGGTAATTTGATGGCCATGTAGCCTTTTGTTCGACAACTAAGTCAATAAGTCACATTCTAGGTTTTCACAAACCCTTAGGACCAAGAATTCAATGCAAGTCATATTCTTCTTGACTTTGCGAATTTCATCAATACCCTTTTCTAGATCAACAAACTTGTCATGTGTAACTTTTTTTGTCTAATTCTCACGATCTTGTGCATCTCAAAATTCAACATATTCCTTTACACTGTCATGCCATTCTTATGCAATAACTTGCACCATTGTTCAAGAAATGTGCCATCTTGAAAGGATCACCAATAAAACATCCTTGAACAGTATAATGTGCATGGACAATCAGATATTTATATCAACACCATTGTTAGCAATGATCGACAATAACCCTTCATCTAATAACCATTGTGGTCATTCGTGTATTCATGAAAGATATTATTTGTAGCTTTAAATGGAAATCTTCCTCCAAATATGAGAATTTCAAGTATATCTACTCTTTTAGGTTCTTTTCTTAGAAGAGACAATTCATTATATTCCATCAACCTTTATTATGACTTAAGTCTATTTCTCAAACAACCCAAAATAATTCTCTGAATTATTGAATATAACCTTAAATCTTGCCTCAAATGAGATTTCAACTAGGGTTTGTTTGTTTAGCCTTGGACTAGGTCTTTTCTTGGTTGTGCTCCAGATTAGGGCACATTTCAAACTTATTCTAGGGCTCTATCTTCTACTAACTAACCTATACATGTTCTTTTGGCCCTCTCTACTATATAAAATAGACCTTCCACCCAAGCCTTAACCAAGCTTTATGAACATAAATAGATCAACAAATAGTACTAACTTGGTCTCCTTTTGTGGTAGATCTAAGGCATCTTGCCTCCTTCTAGGGCTTCAACCATCCCTTCTTTTAAATATAGTATAATTTAGCTATGTCTTCTCACTTTATTAGAGAGGTAACCTGAGACTATCCAAGTATAATTATTAAGGAGTATTTCCAAATCTCAAAGGCATGCCCTAACAGACAAGGTTTTCAATTTAAACTAGGGCACAAACCAACCCTAAACAAATTCAACCAAAACCTTTGGCTTCTTCTTGAATTTTCTCTCAACCTTCCTCTGATACCATGTCAGTTTTTATGATCTTCTAAACTGATACTATTACTTCCAATGATTTCTTAATTAACTCTTCTTGTGTTACATTCATCATTAAGAAATTATGCATATTAAATCTCAACTGTAAAAAAAATAATGACAGTAGAATCATGAAGAGAGTCAAGAAAACACAATAGACAAATTTTTATCCTCGGAAAATCCTAACTAGGAAAAAAACCCAACAATGTTTTCTTAAGAGAAATTATTCAATTCAACAAAAGTACAATGCTATTTTCCCAGTGAAAATATGTCAGTCTGAACACAAAATTCAATAGCTCAAACCTGTAACACCCTCCTCCCACGTCCCCCCAAGTAATCATGCCAATGGGGTAACCATTATTTAAGAGGCTACGATGATTAGATTCAACCTCCTAGGTGACCTTAAGGAAAGTGGAATCGATGGAAAATCACACACAGTCATCCAACAACATCAACAAAACCCTCTGGAGACAAGTCAACCACTCTGACAGTATGTCCTTGAGTCCCACAGTTGTTTTGGACCTCTTGGGCCATAATCGCTCTCATGCTATGGGCAAGGGAGTGGCTAGAGACCTAAAGTCACTCTCATATGCCTGCCTGCTAGTGATCATGGAGAAAAGTTGCCAGTTTTGTGCTAGTGACCTCGAGATTTAAGCCACTTTTTAAGGCCCAGAGCCCAGGCTATTGCCCAGAATGGAATGAAAGGTCATAATCAAGTGAAATACAGGGAAACAATGAAGCAAAATCAATAAATTCAATAAGACCTTAACTAGACCCCTACTAGCCATGACAAACATTTCATCAAACATATTGTCAACATGTAACCTGCAGGTGTAAACAACATAATTAAGTGTAGGGATGTCATACTTATCTGAGAATTACTATGAACCATTTTTCCCTCATGCCATTTGCTACCTTATCACTTATTAGGTCATAGATACCATATCCATTCAATTACAAGTAAAAACATGATGAGATCCATACATATCTGCTGCCACAAAATGTACATATAACTAGCATAATAGGAACATAAATACCATAAACATATCAACCATCAAAATCCATAAATACATTAGTACATTTTCACATAGAAATCAAGGGAATGAATTTCTCATTAATCAATGCAATCAACCAACCGAAGATGGGACTACCACATTCCACCCAACCATAGAATGGCTGAGCCAAATCTCTCTTCATCCATTCACCTCAGTGCCATATTCCAAGCATGAATGTGGACTCAAACCAAAAGAACTCAACCAGGTCTTACCGAGGCTAAATCACCTCACCCTCATCAATAGAAACCATGCTTTACCATAATCCATTTGGATCACTAGGCCAACTCAATGAACACATCATAACCGAATTTACCGTGATCTCCACCCGCTCACTAGGCCAAACATGCATGGATGCCATCAGATTTCTCCACCTACATCGTGAGGAATTTTCCTGTATCCTAGTCTCTCAAGCTTTACTGTAATCCAAACCCGGATCACTAGGCCCTAAACCGAGACCCACTCTCCATGCTTTACTACATATCTCAAACCCGATATCACTAGGCCCAACATAGAGCAAACCACCTCTAGGCTTTACCATGTATCCTATCATTCACCGACAAGGATTCCTAGGCCATCCAAGGCAACACAAAATCTGGCTTTACCGCAACCCATAGTCTTGTTCAGGGGTTACTAAGTTATGTGTTCTATCATTTCGGAGGTCTACCTCACTCAGATTCGAATCGATTTGAGAATCTGGCTCAACCAAACATGAGAACCCCATCACACCATGGGTATCCAGAAATGGCAAGGCTAGGGTGAAAAACACTGTCACACCTGGAAAAACCGATGCCATGATAGAAAAGAACCATATGAAATTCCATGCATGCCGAATATAGCAAGGAAAATACACATGCAAGTCAATACCTGCAATGAAGCCTGTTGTAGCTACTTGAGCCTGCCTTTCCCTGCTTGATCTTTTCTTCCTCTTGCCTTCTTTTCCTTTCTTGCTCCAATGCCAAAGTGTTCTAAGAAAACTCTAAGTGTCCAAGAGTATGAGAGAGAGACAATAATGAAAGAGTTCCAAAGATAAACTGACAAAAGGTTATCAACTGATCCTCAAAAGCCTTTTTATGAATGAGGCCTCTATTTTCTTTATTTTCCTCCTCACATACAACTTGTGACCTTTCATCTCATTTTTCTCCTAATTTCCATTATTTTCATAAATAATTGTGCCAAAAATGTCATTTTTACTTTCCAAAGCCTTAGCCATTGCCTTTGCCAATTGCCTTAGCAATAAACAACCAAATGAACACCCCCTAGGATGTCTTGCCCAACATTCAGCTTGCAATAAGTGTCCCTTTCGTCCGTGGTCATTGATTTTAACTTTTCTTCCATGAAATTTTCATGAGGGCTGTTATAGAACCCTCCCCCTTGGGTGACACCATCCTCTATGTTCAATCACACATATACCTCAACAACTTGCTGAAAGAAGACACACTGCTCATGGAGATTTATAACACAGCTCGATGGAGTATTTATAATGAAAGATCTGCTCAAGAGAATAACATCATGATATCATGACAACATACCACATAATGGAGCTTTATAACACAACTCATTACGGTATTTACAATGATCATCCTGCTGAGTGCCAACTCATATAACATCATAAAATCATGATAACATAACCACATGTTAGCATAATAGCATGACACCCTTATCATGTAGTGGAGCTTTATAACATAGCTCGTTACGATATTTACATCCATACCTAGGTGTACATATAGCAACATCACCTTAAATATAGATACCAAAACATATGCCGAATCATATACCAAAACATATATCAAACATATTCTAGTCATCATATCTAAGCACATATCAAAACATCATATAACATATATCAAACTATTATAAAGATATATCGAACCACCATAAACAAATATCAAACCACCATAAGCAAGTACCAAACCACCATATCAAGCTGCTTTGCCTCAACCGGCAAACAAGGAAGGATACATGGCCCGTATATGATCTGCCATCTCCCATGTAGCTTCATCAAGCCCAAAGTGCTTCCGTTGCACTTTAACTTGCTCAATTGCTTGGTTCCAGAGCATGAGCACCTTTTCTGCAATATACACTGAGGCTCTGGCTGGATTTCTCCATCTGGTTCCACCTACAACACAGACCATTCAATCACATGATCAACATCCTTAACATACTTCTTAAGCAAAAATACATGGAAAACATCGTGGAATTTCACTGTCAGAGGGAGTGCAAGTCGATAGGCTACTGACCTAATCCTCTCAATGATACTAAAGGGTCCACAAAACCATGGTGCCATCTTGGCACATGATCTAATCTGCAAGGAGCTCTTCTTCGGTTTGATGTGCAAGTACACCTGTTCCCCAACCTAGAACTCCTTAAACAACATGTTGTTGTCTGCATAACTCTTCTGCCTATCTTGTGCTGCCTTGAGATTCTTCTTGATCACTTTCATCTCCTGCTCCATGTTTGCCAACATATCTGGTCCAATCAATACTCTGCTAACCGAATCACTCCAACTAATGGGAGTGTTATAACTCTGCCCATACAATGCCTCTAAAGGACTCATCATCAATGACTTCTGATAACTATTGTTGTATGCGAACTCTACCAACGGGAAATACTCTTCCCACTTCCTCTATTGATGCATCACATACATCCTCAACATGTCCTCTAATATCCTGTTGACCCTCTCTATTTGTCCATCTGTCTATGGATGATAAGTTGCACTAAAGGCCAACTCTGTGCCCAAACCTGCAAATAACTCCTTTCAAAACTTGGAAGTGAACTTCACATCCCTGTCTGACACAATCTTCTTCGTAACACCATGTAGTCTAATCACATCTCAAATGAACACCCATGCCACATCGCTAGTTGAGTACGTAGACTTCACCGAATGAAGTGTGCAACCTTTGTTAACTTTTCCCCAATGACCATGATGGAATCATGCTACTTTAGTGTCTTCAGCAACACTGTAATGAAATCCATGGAAATGACCTCCCATTTCCATTCTGGAAGTGTAATCAGCTGTAGTTGTCCACCTGGATGTTTACTTTCTGCTTTCACTCATTGACAGTTGAAACATATAGCTACAAAATCTACCACATCCCTCTTCAAATTTGGCCAATAGTAATATCTCTTCACTGCTGTAAATGTCTTCTGATAAGCTGGGTGACCTTAATATGGTTTTGTATGAAACTCCCTCAATATTAACTTCTTGATCTCACTTCTATCTGGTACATATATCCTGTCTCGAAACCTCACCAATCCATCTGATATAAGACGATAGTTCATGCACTATGAACCTGCACCTGTACCTATACCTGTACCACTACATGTACATGTACCTACACCTGTACCTGTACCTATAATATCACCTTGCTGCAACTTGTACATAATCTCCATATACCTGACATCTTGTTGTCCTGCCTGCAAGATCTTATCTTGTAAGTCTGTCACATAGGAGCTCACAGTTGCCAAGTGATGTACTTGTACCCACCTACTGAGAGCTTCTGCCACCATGTTCTCTTTACGTTTGATGTACCTGATCTCGAAGTCAAACTTGTTGATCATGGCCAACCATCTAGTCTGCTCTCATTTAGATTCCGCTGGTCAAACAAATACCTCAACCCAATATGATCACTCATAAGCACAAACAACCTGCTAAGAAAATAATGCCTCCACATCTTCAGTGAATGTATAATCGTGGTTAGCTCAAGATCATGCGTCAGGTAGTTCTGCTTGTGCTCGTTTAGTTTCTAGGACTCATAACATACCACCTGTCCATCCTGCATAAGGACTCCACCAAGCCCTCCCTTACAAGCATCTATTGATGCCACAAATTCCTTATCCGGATCTGCAATCTGTAGTACTGGTGCATGTGTCAACAATTGCTTAAGATGCTCAAAGCTAGCCTCACACTCCTTAGTCCATTCGAACTTCTTACCTTTCCTCTGTAAGGATTTAATGGGATAAGCAATTTGTGAGAAGTTCCCGATGAACCTCCTATAATAGCCTACTAGACCCATGAAATATCTCACCTCATCCACATTCTTAGGAGCTACCCACTCCATGATGGCACTTATCTTCTCTAGATCTACTGCAATTCCTTCCTTGGAGACCACGTGCCCCAAGTAATGTACCTCAGTCTGACAAAAACTACACTTGTTGAGCTTAGCATACAAATGATGCTCCCTCAACAACCTCAATACTGCTGCTAAATGGTCAACATGATCTTCTTCATTTTTAGAATATACCAGTATATCATCAATGAACACAATAACAAACTTATCCAAATATGGACACAATACACTATTCATTAAACACATGAATGTAGCTGGAGCATTAGTTAATCCAAATGGAACAACAACAAAGTCATAATGGCCATACCTGGTCCTTAACGCAATCCTGTAAATTTCCTCCTCTTTGATGCATACCTGATGGTATCTGAATGTCAAGTCAATCCTCGAGAACACTGCTACTCCCTTCAGCTGATTGAACAAGTCATCAATCCTCAATAAAGGGTACTTTTTCTTGATAGTCACTTTGTTCAACTGCCTGTAATCAATGCATAATCTAAGAGTACCATCTTTCTTCCTCACAAACAAGATTAGTACGCCTCAAGGTGATACACTAGGCCTAATGTATCCTTGTCCAACATTTCCTTCAACTGAAATTTTAACTCAACCAACTCAGGTGTGCTCATCTTGTAAGGTGCTTTCCATGTTGGAGCTGCACCTGGCACTAACTCAATCGAAAAGTCTACCTCCCTGTGAGGTGGAAACTCTATAATGTCCTCAAGAAATACATCTTGAAACTGCTGCAAAACTGGGTACCTGCTCAATACGTATGCATCCTCAACATCCTTAGCCTTATCACTAGAAATGTGTACTGCAAATAGCTTGCACCCTTTCCTATGGCTATGATTTGCTTGCATAGTTGTCACCATCCTCACTTATGTGGATTTCTTCTTGCCTTGCAAGACTCTTGGTTCTCCATTGTCATCCACACACTCAATAGCTTTGTCATAATGGTGAACCTTGATTCTATGTTGATACAACCAATCCATGCCCAACAACATACTCTATGATCCCAATGGTAAAACATTCAAATGCGATGTTGTAGGTGTACCATTCAAATCAAATGCGTAAGCTCTTACCCAATGATGAACTCGCTTCTTTATGCTTGTAGCCAACTGCACTAATAAAGACTCTGCATGCAATTCCTTATTCAAACCACACTTATCGACCAAGTCACGACTAACATAGTTATAATTATATCCAGGTCAATCAAAATAGAAATAACTTGATTACAAATCTTACTGTCCATCTCAATGATAGATGCCTGATGTCCCGCTTGCTTATTGTCCACTGTTGCATAGATACGTGGAATACTCTGACCAACGTCCCCAACAGTCCGCGCCTCCTGTGCATTGTATATCTCAGGCTGACTACCCTAATTCTATGGAAAATCTCTCTTAAGGTGTTCCATACCACATATCCAACACTCCAACTAACCAATACCAACACTTCTATGCTGCTGTTGCGGCTCATGTCCCTGTCTAGCTGCATTAAATCTCTTTTGCAGTGCCACATTCTCTTTCTCATCTCCATGTTGAGGCCTTGTCCTCTTAGGTTTCCATTTACCTTTACTTTTTTCCTTTCCTTTCCATCCATGCTGAAATTCATTCTTACGCTTTGATTGATCATAACAATGCTTCAGTTCCCCAATAACTTCCTCAAGTGACCGAGGCTCATCAAACTCAATCCGATCTCTAAATGCTAATGGAAAACGACTGTCAAACCATTTGATCCAGCCGGATGTTGGTGGGCACCCACATATCCCACTTGGACCCCCATCACTGTCTCTTCCAATTTTTAGTTTCCTTAATTGTAGCATAATTTACTATTTTCGGGTCTTGAACTTCTGGAGCTGTTTTAAGGCCCTAAAAGATGTTTTCTAGAAAAATGGATTTAGTGATTGCTATGGCAATCATATTAACATTTGTAGTCCTCGGAGATATCTTTCCAACGAGGTATCATACACGTCAAACATAGATAATATGACCAAGTTACAACCTCGGGAAGTTGGTTGCCCAACTAACCCCAACGGGGCCCATAAACTCTTGGTGTTACATCTCCTTGAGTTACGGTTTTCTCTTATTGTTCAATAATAAAAAGGCCCTTGAGCCTCATTGTAACTCGGTTCGAAGGTATATAGCCACCACATCTCTTCTTAGAGATAAGCTACCATCGCCCGAACTATCTTATTTCCATTATGTTTGTAAGCATAGTTTAGTATTTTTCTATTAATGAAGTGAAGTGTTTTTCTATTACATCTATGTGTTTATGATTATATATGTAAGTTTTTACATTCTTGTTTAAATCTGGATCAATGGTATCAGAGAGGTCTTCTCTTTGTCTTCTTTTCTTCGCATGTCCCCAACAAGGTCGGGATATAAGGAGTTAGGGCTTGAACTGGTCGAACCTTTGCAATACCAGCCTTGAAAATCCATACGACCTCCCATGGCGGATGAAAAGAAAGATGAGGGGGCAGGAGATCCTATCAAAATCTTGCTTGAAGAAGCCCTCGAGCAACAAAGGAATGCGATGATGGACAACTTTTCCCAGATGCTTCAGCGACTACCCAGGGGCAATGCATCTACTTCCAGCAACTACTCTGGAAGCGCCACACCCTTTAAGGTACAAGTTAACTTTGACATTCCCATCTTTGAGGGTCAGATAGATGCGGATGTCATAGATAAATGGTTAAATATGCTAGAAGGATATTCTTCTATTCATGATTTTTCCAGCTGGGAAATATCACTTTTGCACTTGTCAAAGCTGCCCCCCACGTCATGGATTGGTGCGAAATCTTTTGCAAACAAAAGGATGAAAGTATGACCTCATTGTTTTCAGCTGCACCCACTTGGAATTCATTCTGGGATGCCATCAAGGAGCAATACTACCCTATTGGAAGCTATGAGGATAAATACATAAAGTGGACCACACTGTAGTAGGGAAGGGACCAAGACGTGCCGAAGTTTACCAATATTTTTCATACCCTTTCCACAAAGTTGGGTGTCAAGGATTCTGAGTAGCATTTGGTACTCAAATACCACGACTTCCTACACAGGTACATCTAGGATGAGATATAGTTCTTGGACATCTCCTCGCTTGGCACAATGTACCGATACGCTATCAAGATCAAGTAGAAGTTTAAAAAAAAGAAGTGAGACTTTGGATCTGTGAATCTAAAGAACAAAGAATAAAGCCAAGGAGGAGTGACCCAAGACAACTTGTTGAAGCTGCAATAAAATAACACCACCATGAAGAAGGATAAAAGAAAGTGGTGTGAGTTCCAAAATAGCCCCACTCACAACACAAGTGAGTGTCGGGCAAAGCAGTCTTGGTGGCCGAGTTGAAGGCTTCAGAATCATATGCATGTTTCGACCCTGAGCCAGAAACCGACAAGAGGAATGGAAAGGGGAAGCAGATTATTGATGCGGAGCCCAACGCCACTGTTTCCATCACTAAGATCTAGAAGAATGAGGCTGAATATCCAGAGGAGGGGGAGCATCTTTTCTACTCACAAATGTGGGTGAAGAGTTTGCCGCTGCAATTCATTGTCGACAATGGAATCCAAAAGAGTGTTATTTTAGCAGAGGTCATGAAGCGGTTGGGCCTACTAACCATACCACACCCACAACCATACAACATCGAGTGGCTTCACTAAGGACAAGATCTCCGAGTCAACTAGCAGTGCCGCCTTCCCTACAACATCAAGCCCTTCTGTTATGAAACCAACTCACAAAAAGATAGAAAAGATAGATCAATGCCTTAGAAATAAGATTTTTTGAGGGGGCAACCTCATTTACATTACACAAATGAACAATTCTTGGATGATACAAATGAAAAGACCTCCTTTCTATATATAGGAGTCTAAGGGGTCATAATATAATTAGAGCCGACATAACAATAATAATGTAAGGACACAATAATAACATTAGTGGGCTTCTGTGGGGCACAATAATAACAACATGGGGACTATATGGGGACATCAATATAATAAGGGGTTTTTACTAATAACAATAACGGGTTACATTGGTAGTATAGGGACCTAACATGCCCCTCTCCTTCAAAAAGTGTTGTCCTCAACGCTTGAGTAGTTCTTGATGCTCCTGTATAAAATTCTTGTCCTCCCATGTGGAATCTTCAACTGGTAAGTTCTTCCACTTGATGATATAATCTGAAATTGATCGATTTCGTAGCTGTCGGGTTCTTGTTTCTATGACTGCTCTAGGCTTCAATATGATTTTTCCTTCCTCGTCAAGTTCTGGCAATATTGTTTGAACTAGGATCTTCTGCAACTTTTGAATGAGTGGCCACACTTTTTCGTCCTTCTTCCATGCATACCTTGTTTCATTTATCCAATCTGGTTAGATAACAGAAATGGCGCACAACAATTCTTCCACATCCTCATCCTTTCTTGAGAGTGCATCTGCCACAACATTTTGCTTCCATTTTTTGTAGATGATTTCAAATTCATAACCCAACATCTTTGTGAC
>APFE030609891.1:126121-196525 GCA_000404065.3 Pinus taeda
GAGTGGTAATTTCTTCCAGTGCATTACAAGATATGGTCAGATTCATTTCTTGATGCTCTATGTGATCTTTCACTTCTTGAACATTTTTCTTCTTGATATGTCCTTCTATCTTGATAGTTTGAGGAGTGGTAATTCTGTTCATTGCATTACAAGATATGGTCGGATTCATTTCTTCTTTCTTGATGTGGTCTTTCACTTCTTGAACCTTTTTCTTCTTGATATGTCCTTCTATCTTAAGAGTTTGAGGAGTAGTAATTATTTCCAATGCTTTACAAGCTGTGGTTGGATTCATTTCTTCTTTCTCCGGGGTTGGTTCCTGGTGTATATACTCTTATTTTGACGTTTCTTGATCCTTTTCTTCCTCCTCTCCACAATTAATGTAAAATAATTTCTTCTCAGCACACTTATGACCTTTAATGTATTTTTTATCACAATTGTAACAAAGCCCTTTTTCTCTTTTTTCTTCCAATTGTTGTGGTGTAACCCTTGTAGGTTGTGGAAGGATAGGAGAAGAAAAAATTCCATAATTATAGTCATGAGTGGTTGGATTCATTGTTTCCATAATTTCGCTTTCAATTTTTCTTGCCCACCTATATGCATTTTCCAATGAATCAGGTTCCCAAAGACGAATCTCATGTTGAATGTTATCCTTTAAAGTACCTGTGAAGACATCAATCCTTTTCTTCTCTAGGATATCATTTACCATTATATTCAATTTTTGAAAGTCCTCAATTTTCTCTTCCATTGAACACTTTTGTTTGAGATTTATCAATTGGCTAAACAAGGTGTTTCTCTTTGTATCCTCATAATGTGCTATCATTGCCTCCGTGAAAATTGACCATGTAACAAGTGGTTTATGAGAACAAAGCCCTTTATACCATAAAAATTTATATGGTTCTAAATATGAAGATGCAATACATACCTTTTGTAATAGTTGCACCTCATGTAGATCAAAATATTGCTCCATTTGTAGTATCCGATTTACCGGATCCTTGCCATCAAACTTCCTCATATCGACTTTTCTTTATTTTAGGAGCTCAATCTTGAAACAACTGTAACTCTATAATTTCGGCCCTTCTAGTTTTGAAATATCGACCTATAGTAGCCCGCTCGGTCCTCTTTCCAATGCCACCAGTCTGATCAAATTTAGATTCTCTATGAAAGAGTTATGCACAATCTCCCAAGATGACTGGATTATATACCTTTTTAGAGGAGCAACTTGTATGAAGTGCCACGTGTCACTGTTTTGACCTTTGGATCTAAAAATATACACAGGAAACTACAACCCATCCTATTTCTGCAACTTCTTACGAAATTTTAATCTGATGCTAAAAAAAAAAGTTATGAGGGTTTTCGTGAGGTCACTTGTTTGGAATGTAATTCGCGAGTCTGCAAAAAGGCCAACTTCCTTAGATCATATATTCGCAAATATAGAGTGAAAAGCTCTGAAATTTAGAACCGAGGTTCAAAATGATTTTGGCCCAAATGGGTTTTTTTAACATCTGAAACATCACAAAAAAAAAGTTATAACGAAAATTCCACGATGACCTGTTTGGAGCAGCAAAACCCTAGAATTCAAAGCTCTGATACCAAATGTTATGAAACCAGCTCACAAAAAGATAGAAAAGATAGATAAACGCCTTAGAAATAAGCCTCTTTGAAGTGGGCAACCTCTTTACATACAAAAATGAACAATTCTTGGATGATACAAATGACAAGACCTCCTTTCTATATATAGGAGTCTAAGGGGTCATAATATAATTAGAGCCGACATAACAATAATAATGTAAGGGCACAATAATAACATTAATGGGCTTCTATGGGGCACTATAATAACAATATGAGGACTACATGGGGACAACAATATAATAAGGGGGTTTTACTGATAACAATAAGGGGTTACAATAGTAGTATAGGGACCTAACACCTTCACAAATGAGGTATTGTGTGATGTTGCTCCTCTTGACGTTTGTGATGTATTATTAGGACAACCATACTTGTGGAAGAAAGATGTTGTATATGAGTCTAGACCTCACTCTGTGATTATTTATTTGGGTAATACGCTATATAGGATATCATAGGTAGCCCCACCTACCACCACATCTTTGATCTCTGCTAAGAAATGAAGCAAGATCATCTCCCATACTAGGAAATTTATTTTCTTTTTGGTTCGCTCTCAAAGTAAGGGGAAGATCGTAGCCACATCTGTGGCCTTGGGGAAGGGTTCCTCCACATAGTAGAAGTAGGTGGATACAATCATGAAAGAATACAAGGACATGTTCTCCTCACCCACAGGGGTACCGTTGCACTATCAGTTCAAGCATTCATTCGATCTGACTCCCGAAGCACCTCTACCCAACGGGCCGATATATCACCACTCTATTGTGGAAAATGCCAAGTACAAGTAACGACATGATCAACATTGGGTGTCACACAAGTTTCAAGTGGGCGACAAAGTCTGGTTGCATTTTCTGAAAGAATGCCTTACAAGAGTCCATTGGAAGCTCAGACCACTCCGATATGGTCCTTACACCATTACCAAGGCTGTGGGAAACAATGCTTTAGAGAACAACATTCCCCCATTCCTTGGTTTGCACTGAGTGTTCAATATGGACCACCCTCAACCATGCTTCCCACCATTACTAGACACTTCAGAGATTGTAGAACATCTCACCAAGGACCAAGTTTAACAGAAGTTTCCCCTTCTCATGGAGGCACTCAACGCAATGGGGACCATTGCTTCCTAAGGGGGGAGGAATGATCCAGGCAGATGTTGGTGGCCACTTGCGTATCCCACTTGGATCCCCAGCACTATCTCTTTGAGTTTTTCAGTTTCCTTAATTGTAGCACAATTTACTATTTTTGGTAGTTTTTTGGGTCCTAAACTTTTGGAGCCATTTTTAGGTCCTAAATGAAGTTTTTTTTGGCAAAATGGATTTGGTGATTGCTATCGTAATCACATCAATAATTGTAGTCCTCAGAGAGATCTTTCCAACGAGGTATCATACGCATCAAATGAAGATAATATGACCAAGTTACAACCCCGGGAAGTTGGCTACCCAACTAACCCCAACGGGGCCAATAAACTCTTGGTGTTACATCTCCTCAGGTTAGGGTTTTGGTTGTTTAGGGTTTTCTCTTATTGTTCAATAATAAAAAGGCCCTTAAGCCTCATTTTAACTCCGTTCGGAGGCATGTAATCGCCATATCTCTTAGAGATAAGCTACCATTGCCCGAGTTATCTTACTTCCATTCTGTTTGTAAGCATAGTTCAATATTTTTCTATTAATGAAATGAAGTGTTTTTTCTGCTGTAACTTTGTGTTTATGATTATATCTGTAAGTGTGTTCATGTTTAAATCTGGATAACCCTTGAACTTTAGCCTTCTTATCAGTAAGATACGGTACATTAATAGTTCCAGAAACTTGGTTGTGTACTCTTCGTCTGTCATTGATCCCATCTTTAACTCATGGAATTATTTTGCCTTACTTTCATAGTACCTTTTTGACAAGTAATTCTTCCTGAAAAGTCTCTTTAACTCTTGCCAACTCAATTCATATGTCCTGATGTCTCTAACCTGCTTAACATCTTCCCACCAGATGTCTGCTTTACCTTTCAAGCTGAAGAGAACTATTATGGCCTTCATGTTATCCATGTAATCATTCAACTCAAAGAATTTGTTCATCCCAAGTATCCAAGCCTCTGCATCATCCAACTTCTTTATATCTCTGTCAAACGTAGGTGGTTTTGCTTTCTTGAACTCATCCGGCAAGTATCCCCTATCATTCCTCCTGTAAGGATGGTAGTGACGACGATCATGATGTCTATCAGAACCAGAACTAGAATAATACTTGTACTCATTACCCCTCCTTTCCGGAATGTCCAACAACCTTCCATCTCTCATTGTATTATATCTATCTGACCTATGCCTACCATGAGATCTACTACTATATGCCCCATTAGTTTTATCCTCATGTCCATGGCTGATCCGAAACAGCCCTTGTCACTGCAAGTTTGACAAAATCTGAAGAAGTATAACATTCACCTCTGCCTGCTTCTCTTGTGCCTGTATGCTCCGATCAATATCTGCTTTACAAATCCTTATCTCTTCCTTCAAGCTTCTCAATGTATCAGCTGAATCAAAAGTATGCCTCACACCATGCTACTCATATGATGCATAGGGAGATTCTACGTAGTCTATTACCTTGCTATCCATTTGATATTTCTCTTCCTGCAATGCATAATATGTCAGATAAACCAAATCACAATAAAATAATGTACCTAAGTATAGCTCGGGGAGGATACCTTGTCTGCAATATCACAAAATCAATGTGATACAAGTATAACATAATCATAACACCATATTGACATATGTAAGTAAATGTATCAACTCATAAACATCACTCTAACTAGGATCTAGTTATCAATGCAAGGCCATGTCAAAAATGCATGTTATGACCTCATGCATGACAAAAGTCATTACTCCATTATACTCATTGCTACATGCAATCAAAAATATGCATAAGCAGTGTCAAATCAACTACACCTACGGATAAACTCATGTAGTCAAACATAATTGATTAGTTCTTCCAATTAACCTACAACACTGATATATGCAATCAAAATATTTAAAATGTAACCTAACATACAAGGATGTAAGTAGGTGACATAAAATCAACATGTAAGTGACAAATAACCATATACAATTAGTCACATACTCATGTCAAATACCCTTCACGAAATCAACATCAAATTCTCCATGATAACCATACTACAAACCTAATCCAACATCAAGAAATTGCAACAAGTATATAAGTGTAAGAGACACAAATGCAACTGACATGCATGCATGGCTAACACATTCAACCCATCTAGTCCAAGAGTTGAACCATGCTCTGAAACCACTATGTAACACCCTCCTCATCCCCCCAAGTAACCATGCCAACCGGGGTAAACATGAGATGGGAGGCGACTATGATCATATTTTACCTCCTAGGTGACCTTAAGGAAGTGGAATCGATGGAACATCAGACACAGTCATCCAACATCATCAACAAAATCCTAAGGAGACAGGTCAGCCACTCAGACAGCCTGTCTCTGGGTTCCACTGCTGTTCTGGACCTCTTGGTCCATAGTCTCTCTCATGCTATGGGAAAGGGAATGGCCAGAGACCTAAAGTCGCTCTTATAGGCCTTCTTACCTATAACTTTGGACTAAAATTGCCAGTTATGTTCTAGCGACACCGGGATTTAAGCCACTTTTTAAGGCCCAAATCCCAGGCCACTGCCTAGAATGGAATGAAAGCTCATAATCAAGTAAAGTACAAGGAAACAATGAAGCAAAAGAAACAAACTCAACAAGACCTTAACCAGACCCCTACTAGCCATGACACACATTTCAACAAACATATTGTCAACATGTAGCCTACAAGTGTAAACAACATAATTAAGTGTAGGGATCTCATACTTATCTGAGAATCACTATGAACCATTGTTCCCTCATGCCATTTGCTGCCCTAACACTTATTAGGTCATAGATACCATATCCATTCAATTACAAGTAAAAACATGCTGAGATCCATACATAGCTGCTGTCACAAAATGTACATATAACCAACATAATAGTAACAGAAATACCATAAACATATCAGCCATCAAAATCCATATATACATCAATACATTTGAACATATAAATAAAGGGAATGAATTTATCATTAATCAATGCAATCAACCAATTGGAGATGAGAATACCACGTTCCACCTAACCATAGAATGGATAAGCCAAATCTCTCTTCATCCATTCACCCCCATTCCATATTCCAAGCATGAATGTGGGATTGAAACCAAAAGAACTCAACCAAGGCATACTGAGGCTAAACCACCTCAACCTCATCAATAGAAACCAGGCTTTACCATAATCCATCCCAGACCACTAGGCCGACACAATGAACACATCATAATTGACTTTACTATGATCTCCACCCGATCACCAAGCCAAACAAGCATGGATGCCACTGGATTTCTCCACCTACACCATGAGGAATTTGCCTATCTCTAAGTCTCTCAGGCTTGACCGCAATCCAAACCTAGATCACCAGGCTCTAAGCCACGACACACTCTCCAGGCTTTACTGCATATCCCAAACATGGGATTACTAGGCGCAATGGAGAGCAAATCACCTCTAGGCTTTATCGTATATCCTGCCATTCACCGGCAAGGATTCCTAGGCCATCCAAGGAAACACAAAATTTGACTTTACCGCAACCCACAGTCTGGTTCAGGGGTTACTAGGCCATGTGTTCTATCATTTTGGAGATCCACCTCACTCATCTTTGAATCCATCTGGCAATCCAGCTCAAACAAACATGAGAACCCCATCACACCATGGTTATCTGAAAATGGCAAGGCTAGGCTGAAAAACACTGTCACACCTCGCAAAACCCATTCCATGATAGAAAAGAACCACATGCAATGCCATGCATGTTGAATATAGTAAGGAAAATACACATGCAAGTTGATACTTGCAATGAAACACGTTGTATCTACTTGATCCTGCCTTTCCTTGCTCTTTTCTTCCTCTTTCCTTCTTTGCCTTTCTTGCTCCAATTCCAAAGTGCTCCAATAACACTCTAAGTGTCCAAGAGTATGAGAGAGAGAAAATATTGAAATAGCTCCAAATCTAACTTGACAAAGGCTACCAATTGATCCTTAGAAGCATTTTATGAATGAGGCCTCTATTTTCTTCATTTTCCTTTATTTTCCTTCATTTTTCTCCTCACATGCAACCTGTGACCTTTCACTTCCATTTTCTCCTAATTTCCATAAATAATTGTGCCAAAAATATCATTTTGCCTTTTCCAATTTCCTTAGCCATAAACAACCAAATGAACACCCCCTAGTATGTCCTTCCCAACATTCAACTTGGAATAAGTGTCCCATTCATCCGTGGTTATTGTTCTTAACTTTTAGTACATGAAAGTTTCACGAGGGCTATTACAAAACTTAGTCGAACATACCACTTTTCGACCTCCTGTAACTCCTAAGAAATTCGATCAACTCTGGTCAGTAGGGTCGAATTTTGGCCCCTTGCAACTTCCTTATTGTTGAAAAATGTAACTAAGTTCGGTCTTCATAATGACATGTAATCGATGTAAATAAAAAAATAAACTATGTTTGTAATGCTTGTCTCGTGGGTTTCATGAGCAAGGAATTTTATTTTAGCTATGGCTCCCATTTTGAGCCCTTAGGATTGGTCATAAAGTCAAATTGAGTCAATTTCATGTATGAAGGACCCTTCTTGGGCATGTTACATTTGTGTATGAGTAAATGAAAGAGTCAAATAACCCTCCAAGACCAAGCTCAAGCATCTCCTTCAAGTCAACCTTAAATGAAATAATGTATTTACTCCAAAAGACATCTCGGCTCACCCACAGTTCAAGTCAGCCTATTGTGGATGCTCAAACCACTATAAATAGGGCAGCTCAGCCTTATTTCAAAGATAGAATTTTTGGTGAAGGAGAAGTCTGCAATAGGAGGTGTGAAATTCATTTAGGAAGCTTATAACCAAGAGAAGGAAGGAAGAATATAACTGAGGTCATTTCTGATCTATTTTTGGGTTGATTTACTCCACATTTGTGAAGAAAGGGTGTTTTCCATTGCAAAAGAAGATGAGGTATCATAGTCTCATTTGAAGGAAAAATTAAGGAAGGTATTGGGTGTGTGTTATATTCTTTCGATGACTAGCCCTAGAGGTGAAGCCATGGGGCGGCAAGTGTTCCCTTCATTGTGTCAGGCGCAGTGCCTCGGGAATTTTTTTAGACCCTATATTAGGTGGGTGGACATACCTATGGTTTTGCGAATGGGTATTGCACATGGTTTTGAGCATGATGGTTTTCTGCCCATGGTATCTTGTAGATATGGTCAAGGGAACTACGATTATGTTCTAATCCAGGGTTAATGGGTTGGAGTTTATGGATGCTCCAACATGTATATATATGTATTATAACATTGAAAGGAATATAATGAAAAATCAATTTGGTAGTCCCAGTTTTGGGATCCATGGGAAAATCTTTGTGTATATATGTTTTATGTTTTATGCTTTCACCATTGTTTATTTTCTATTTTTAAGATTTCGTTTGCAAGTAATTTATGTACAGGGTTAAATCCTACATAAGGGAACAAGTTCATTATCAAGTTGAGTTTCCAAGGAAGCTTCCCCCACCTAAAGTGAAGGGAATCAAGGTTCTAAAGTTGATAATTTACACGTGCTAGGGTTTCTTAAGGAAGTCAAGAAGTTGCAGGTCTGAAACAAAGAAAAGGGAGGCTGAGATATGAGGTATAGCTGAGGTACAAAGGAAGGCAAGCAATTGGACCAAGTGTTGACTTGGGCACGAAAGAGAAGCAATGAAAGGGAACTTGTGTCTTGGTCTTGGAGAGGGAATTAGGTCAAGGGTCTTGGTCTTTGTATTCGTCAATTGAAGTCGCTATATGAAGAAAAATCCGTTTGGGTTTTCCTCTCAAGTGGGAGAGGTTTTGGTCTTGAATGATAGCCTATATTATGTGTCTCTTGTATCTTTATGATTTATGGATTGGTAACTGTTTGATGAAGAAGAGCACTATAATAATCTAAGTAAAAGAATATCCTAATCTAAGAAGTAAAAGACATTCACAAGAAGTTATCATAAGAAGAGAAATCACCTAATTACTATGCCCTAGATTTCTCAACATTTAGAAACTCGGTCAAAGCCGTCAAACTGCCTTAGACCCGTGGTCTACGTTCCTTTGAAATTCGGTCAAATCTTTCCTTAGAAAATTTTGGTCAATGTTGGTCAAGCAAATCTCCACAAGCTCGACTTAACCTCTTAAGACTTCTTCCTTCCTTACACATGTGAACAAAAGATTAGATGGATTGATGAGATATGAATTAGTCCAAGTGAGGGAGGTTGAGGGCCAATATAGAGTGGTTTAGGGTGCCCAAATAAGTTTTTTTTTATGGATGGGTTGACCTGACTTTATGTTGGGCCAACTTAAATAATTTGGAACTCACCTTACTTTTGGAGGAAAAATTTAAACTTTAAATTTCTTATTTTTCATTTTTGATTTAGGGTTGACTTGTATAGTAAGGAATACTAATTGCCCCTACCAAAATTCAACATGATGCAATGTGATATATAAGATTATTTTGAAAATCATTGCAAATCATTTAAATCAAGTCCCACAAAATCTAATTTCAATGGAGCATACTGGTTATGTGGAGGACGATCTTAAATGGAAAATTGGTAGCCCATGAGGTCTTCCATTCATTAAAATTTTTAAAAAGGAAATAATGCTAATTAAGCTTAACCCATCTAAGACCTTTGACAAACTTAGTTGGGCTTATCTCTTCAATGTTCTCACATCCTTTGATTTTTCAAGTAGTTGGATTAACTGTGTAGGAGCTTTGGTTGCAATCCCTTTCTTCTTAGTGATGCTCAATGGATCTCCTTCCTCAACATTCAAGTTTTCACATGGAATTTGTTAAGGCAACCTTCTCTCACCATTCTTATTTATTTTGTTGCAAAAGGGTTTGGATGCACCATAAAGGTAGTAGTAGCACAAGGAAAGATAAAAGGATTAAGACTCCATGGCAATGGTCTTCCCATCTCCCATCAACAAGTTGTTGATGATACGATACTAAAGGGAGTTCCTACAGTAAGAGAAGTAAGAACTCTAAAACAAAGTTTGGATTACTTATTGGAGGACATCATGGAGACCCCAATTACATCCATTAACACGAGAAAATCTTTAATTTATTTCTTTAATATTAACTTGGTAGTGCAGGGGCACCTAGCTAGATTGATCGATTTTCAGTGTGGTTCTCTCCTTGCTAAATATCTAGGGGTTCCTTTAGTAGACAACTCCCTTAAATTATTCACTAGAAGGAATTAGTTGAGAAAGTATCTAAAAAAATATATTGTTGGACCTTGAGATCTCTAAATTTTGTAGGGAAACTAGTCTTGCTAAAATCAGTCTTGCAAGCCCTTATAGTGCATTTTCCCTCCATGTTGACAATGCCCAAAGGAATCCTCAGATCCATCAAAAATCATTATCTATAGATCCTTTATCTGGGGAGGGGCTATGCAAGAAAGAAAATGGGATATTGTAGCTTGGGATAAATTATGTCTTCCAAAATGGTGGGAGGCCTTTGTCTTCGTGAGCCAGAAATTTTGAATAATGTTTTAGGGGGAAAATTATGGTGGAGGTGGATCCAAGGTGTCTAGGAGTTATGGATCCAACTTTGAATTAGGAAATATATCCCCTCTCAATCATGGCAACAACAATTGAGAGCTCAAAACCCTGTCAAGGATCTTCAATATGGAATTTGGCTAGTCAAATAAATTCATCATACAACAACATTGTTACTAGGAAATTCAAGAGGAGAACGATGTAACCTTGATTTGGATGGACTCTTGGTAGTGATATCTAACGCTTTATGGTGGGAAAATTTTCTTTCTATAGAATATATTATGAAATATAGAGGTATCTTGGCAGTTGCAAATTATTAGCACCAAACAACGAAGTGCACCTCGTGGAGAGAATGGAAAAATAAGGAAAGTTGGCCTCAAACTATTAATCAATCCTATCTAGACACTTTAATGGAATAACTTCACAAACAAAAGATCCCACTCTTTGAGGGACATGAAAAATTTAGATAGGGCTACCATTCACAATTAAAGAGGCATATCAACTAGCTACAAATCACACCAATCTTCCTCATTAATTGATCTAGAAACATGTTTGATATCATAACTTATGGTCCAAATTTCCTCATTTTAGTTAGATGTTAGTACATAAAAAAGGTCTTTCATGGGATAAAATCATCCATAGAGGATTAGAAGGCCTTTCCCTCTATTTCTTGTGTAGATAAAATGCAGAGGACATGGAGCACTGATTCATTAAATGTTATTTTCCTTGAACTCTATGGTCTCAACTCTTTAGCTTATTGGACAATCATATAGGAATAGTAATGGCATCATAGAAATGATTGAAGGTTTGAGATCCTATATGACAAAGAATCCTATTTTAAATCGAGCTTGACCCATCTTTCCAAGGTTTTCTCTATGGAACATATGGAAGGAGAGGAGAAATCACGTCTTTAATAACCTATCATCAAAAAGAGAGGTTATCTGGGCAAATGCATTTTAGATTGTCTGTGAAGTAGTCTTCTCCATCTTTGGTCATCGTTAGATTGGGAAGCTGAAGGTTTGGGTGCCACAATTTTGTGTAATCTCCAGTTGCTTCCATCTCTTTCTATAAATACTTTATCTCCAAGAAGCCCATATTCTAGTCCTCCATATTCCTAGAGTCCTCCTCCGCATGGGTTCCTTAAAATTGATATTAACAAGGGATATAAAGGAAATCCAGGTACTTTTGGTCTTGGAGTAATCTTCCTTGACAACTATGGACAACCAATGTTCTTATTCATAGAGAGTATGGGACATTCAAGTAATAATGTGGCTAAATTTGCAGCTCTAGACTGGCCTTATTATTGCATCATTGAAAAGCTTTGCTAGGATGATTGTTGAGGATGATTCTTATATGGTCCTCTTGAGAGTAAATAAATTGATCAATTGAGCTTCTCTAGAAAAACAATTCCTCAAATGGAGATTGGAAAAAAATACCACACACATTAACCATGTGATTCCAATGATTATTCCCTCTTACGTTAGGAGAATAAATAATAAGGAAAAAGACCTTCTATCCAACTTGGGATGCAATGAAATTCACCTTCATCTTTCAACAAAAACTATAATAATAACTTATAGGAGGACTAGAGACTAGGACTTATCAATATGATAAACAAAGATTGAGAAATCCCGTTGGGGTGGAAGAACATGAAGAATTGGCTAACATTGAGGAACAACTCTGCAACAATTGAAACCATACACCTCTAGTCAATCCAGTCATTCTAGGAGTTATTGATATTTCCATGCCCTCTTGATGATTTCAGTTAACTTATGGTTTATGTACTTCACTTAGAATTTACCATTATTATGGCATAATGTATTGCACAATGAAGTCTTAGTCATTAGATGTTTTTGTATGTATATGGTTATTATATGGACATTTGGAATAAAGGACATTAACTGCTGCCATTGGTCTGGTTTCCAATCTAGAAGACCATGGAAAAAGGATTTTTCTATTATGAAATATGGTATTATTTTAATAAAAAAAACTTACACAAAAAATATTAGGGTAGTGATATAAATTAAATGTAGTGAAGGAATGTTATCAAGATAGTATATTATAATATTATCATAGCCAAATAAATTAAATGGTTGGTAAATGTTGATAGGCATAAATTTGCGAAGGCAACTCTGATTGAGGGTTTTTATGGCGATGAATTTGGTCTGTGTTAAAAAACTCAAAGCCTCTCACACTCAATCTATGAAGGCAACAAACAACATCATTGACATCATTGCACTGACATTAGTTAGGTGTTCAAAGGTAGCAATCCAATATTAGGAAAGTAATTGGTGATATCGTGAACCACTCAGGTCTGTAAGTAGTGAATGTTTCGTTGCATCAAATATAAGAGAATTTGCATTAAACATTAGAGATGACTATGTATTAAGGGAATTAGTGAAATTTATTAAGTGCCTTTACAATGAGCTCCAAATGACACGAACTTGTGTTAAAAGCTTATCCAAAATTTCCTTCTTCATTATCTAGGAAAAAGTGGTGAATGTAAGTTATTATATCCATACAAATATTTCCATATAAGTAAGAACATATGAACTTATATAGTTGAATTTTCAAATTTAATTATGAGGAATAAACAATTTTGTACATTCTTGATATTCAAGTAAATAAACATATTTACCAAATCCCATCATAATTACGTCTATAGGCATGTCTATTTTGGAATAGATTTCCATAATTTTAATTTAATCATCAATAATTATTAAGTAGATGCTAGGGATTTAACCTCCATGAAATATTCTAGAATATTTTTAGTAGTAGCCACATATCAAAGGTTAAGATTTATTACAAAAGTAGTTATGCTCTTATTTCTCTTTTAATTAAATTGATTAATTTAAACAAAAGACGTTATATGAACATGTGTCAGTTATGGTTTTTTGGGCACATGGTATTAGTAGGTCATGACATTGAAACCAAGTCTATTTACATGTTAAGAATCTCAATGGTAAAGTGGGGATGGATACCTCATTAAGAATCTTGTTACAAGTTTTTTTAAATTTATATATATTTAGTTCACATTTTTTTTATAATTAATATATTTTTAAATAAAGTTATAATTTAGTTAATTTTTACAATTTTTTTAAAAACCTTGACAATTTGGGATGTGCCATAAGGAAAATGCTTTGATGCCTATTCAACGATTTAATTTATATGGCCATGTTAGTTTATGCAAATCTTTGCATAAATTTAGGTAGGAGTAAAAATGTAAAAATGTAGATTTATTAGGTAGGATAATTATTGAGGTTGTTAATTAAACTTAGGCAGTAGGACTAAAAGGGAGGATGATGATTGTATGGATGGTCATTATTCAATCTAGAAGCTCCCTTCCAATTCCACAATATATATTATTATATATATATTTCAGGTGATTATTATTTATTATAATTAGTTGTTAGTTATTATTGGTGAATATGGGTTTACTCATGAGGGAAAATCATGCCACCTAAAATGAGTTATTGGTGGTCTTTAAAGCGGTAAACTTCCACTCTTTCCAAATGACTTTGAATCTTGCGTTGTTAACATATTTCCTTAGGTTTGAGAAAAATGATTTTTTTAACTAATTAAAAATAGTTTGAATATCACATTATAACCAAAAGTATATACATATTATAACATAACAAAAGTTTTTAAGTAGGGATATTATGATAAAGAAAAGCGTAGACTAACTATTAGACATTTTTACCCTTTTCTAGACATATTTTTCTTGGTAAATTTTATCTGAAATCCTGTAGGGATTTCTTGGAATTGTAGGTTTCGGCTATGTAATCTACAAAATTCAAGTGTCCCGAGGTTTTTTTAGGGCACAAAATCCATTTATGCATTCAAAAACACGTTTTAAACAACTAGAATTCGTCATATTTCCGAGAATTGTATCCTCGAATTCTAGAAAAAAAGAAGAAGACAAAAATGCTTAATAGTTAGATTATGCCATAGCCCTAAGGGTTAGCTCAATTGGTCAATTCCCCATCACTAAATCACCTTTTGTATTGATAAGTCGCGGGTTCGATTCTCTCAACACTCTTGGGGTCAGGCTTCGTTGGCGAGAAGTGATCCCTTCAGGTGGATTTTCCTGGTACAGATATTCCATGGACATAACAGTCACCGATATCCAGGGTTCGTGAACCACATTTTAAAAAAGAAAAAAATAAAAGAAAAAAGAGTTAAACCATGCCATAAAGAAAATATGTCTTATATCTTAAAAATTGTCACCGTTCGATATGGGACAATAAATACAATAAAACATGTATATTTTAGACGCTACAAAGTACCATTGTTTAATGTAAGAATTTACAATCAAGCAAATACACTTCACATGGTATAAAAGGTATCCAACTAGAGAATATTATAATGACACAAATATGTCTCAAGTGCTATAAAGCAACACCATTTTATATGAGATATTGCAATAAAGAATGTATAACTTACATGGTGCACATTACAAAAGTTATCCAACTAGGAGATATTATAATGAAACAAATATGTCTTACTTGTTATAGAGCAACACCATCCTACATGAGATATTATAATGAAGCAAAGACATCTTACATGTTATGAAAGAGCAAAGCAAACATATTTGATGCTACAAAGAGCCACTATTAGATAGGGGATATTGTAATGAAGTGACAAAGTGACACTACTTGATAAGGGCTATTATAGTGAAGCAATATGTCTTAGACACTACAAATGTCACCCTTTAGCTAAACAAGGAAGAATATACATATGACATGTTGTAAAAGTTATATGTCATCTCAGTAACTATGAGATATTATAATGAAACAAATTTTTTTGACATGCTACAAAAATTATCCATAGGCAAATTAGTTTACAGAATGGCTAAATAAACATGGTATAGAATATCTCATTAAAATCACATAGGGCTTGGATATAATCCAACCACATTAAACAACATGTTCGCATAGAAGAACAATATGGTAGGTATGGTGGGGGGCAGTGGGTATCTACGAACCCAAGGGGACAAAAGCATACTTATACCCATCTACAAATCCAAAGGGAAAAAAACATACTTATACCCCAAAGTTAGTAACCACTAATAATGTATCCAAAGCATACACTATGCTACATGGACCAAAACTTGCAAAAGATATCAAAGCTTTAAAGTTGATAGTGATTGGAAACTCCATACTAATCATTATATCTTTGCTCTTCAAATTTAGCCTCAGAAGATTATCAACTAGAATCTATCTTAGAGAAAATTTGACAAAAGAAAGGCATAATGACCTAAATATTTCGCTATCGGGTTCTTAGGCATCAAATTTGAGAGACGGATGGGTTAGAAAAACTGGCGGCCAAAAGGAAAATGGTGGAAATTTTAATCAATTCTAAGGAGTATGTGTAATTTTTGATGGTGTTGGATACTGCCAACATACAGGGGGTTTCCTCGATGTGAAGTCTCAATCATACCTCACACCATTTGGAGTAGGAGCCCCATCCAAGTATTAGACTGACCACCATAACAAAGGTCAATCTTGGTTTCAATGAATAACATAAGAGATTATAGACATAAACCTTGAATAAGAAACAAAGTTGACATTGTGAAATACTCATCGCAATGAGTAAAAGGAGACCTTCATGAGCGGGAGACGAAAGTGAGTCTCTGGAAGAAGTAATAGTACTAACCTAAGAGAGACACACAAGAGCATACAAATATTCTTTAGAAAATAGCTCATATAACGATTGTAAAGCAAATACAACACACATTCAACAAGATAAGTACTAAAGCCACCAAAATAGTTCAATTTCTCTAGTACATGTGAAGACTGACACTCACAACCTGCAAAGGATTCTTGCTCCGTGTCATTCTTTTGCTTGATCATAAGGAGCACGAGACTCTTGTTGGAATTGACCAGTCGTTTCATTTGCCCTGCACTTTCCAAAGACAGATTAAGATTTATGCGATGGGCTCTCACAATATACTCCACTCCATCTTTGAACAAATGATATTTGTTCTCAAATCGATGGAAAATGACTTTCCTATCATACAAATACGAGCTTCGCAAGACAATTCTAGAAATATCTAGTGACACCACATCTAATTCGACTTCATCAATGAAATTGGTAGTAATTGCAAACCTGAGAATGCATTTCCATGTGACCTGAAGATTGGCATCCTCGGTTATCCAACCTAATGGATATGGTTTATGATGAGGCATGATTTCTAGATTCAATTTCTTAACAAAATCTATAGAGATTAAACTGGCCTGAGATCAATTGTCAAACAAAGTATCGATTTTTGTATGTTTGGAAATAACTCGGATGTGGAACAACTTGATTCGATTTCCTCATTTGAAACGTTGTTGGAGTTATTCGTGAGCTGGTGCTTGCCACGACTTTTCCATTAGTGACTATTGCTGCAATCTTGGTTTCATCACCTGAATCAGAACCCAAGTCTTGTTGTACAACAACGTTGGTCTTCTGTTTCCTTTATTGTTAAATTTCTTCGGTCTTAATTCTGGATGAAGCTTCCATCAATGTGCTTCATCATGGTCCTCTTTGGAACAATTCTTGCACATGGGTTTCTCCCCTTTCTTAACATAAGCATTTTTCTTCTACTTTCCTTTAAAATTCTTTCCTTTTTTCACCACTCTAGAATGGCTTCTTCTTACCTTATTCTTGTACATTTTTGCCTGTTGCTTCGAGGTGTGTAGCTTGAACACAAACCTCATCAAGATTCGTGGGATTAAACATAAGAATGGTGTGTCGAAGATAGCTATGCAAACCTCCTATACATTTTAGAAAAGTATCTTGTGACTGCAAGTCTAATCCTAGCATAAGAGCTCTTCTCCTAAACTCTTGAGTATACTCTTGCACATTTTGACCTTTTAACAGGCTGAAATTTTTCCAATTCATGATAGATTTTTGCATATGGGCTAAAGGGTATAATTGTCTTTTTATAGTAGCAATAAAATTTGACCAAGCAATATATATCTTACCATGTTTTTTTTTTTTTTTTATCTCGTCTTGAGTCCTTGCTTCCCACCAAATGAGTGTTGCACCCTCCATTCCCAATGAAGCCAACTGAATTTTTATATCATCCTCTTGAAGGTTATGAATTCTATAATACACCTCCAATTGATGAATCCATTTATCCAACTTTTCTGCATTAACTCCTCCATTGTACATAGGCAACTAGAATTTAACATCAAGCTTTAAAAAATGTGATTTACCAGTTCCTTTTGTAGTATGATGATGAGTATGTGTAAGGGTTGTATTAGTGGAAGAGTGTGAATATGATTATGAAGAAGACGATCAAGAAGATGGTGGAGAGGGTGGAGGCTTGTCTCCATTCCCATTACCTCCTCCTGAAGAGCCTTCTCCTTTGGGAGGTTTGGAACTTTCTCCTTGCAATCTGCTATTCCTCTCTTCATAGAGGACCTTCACCATCTCTGTCATATCGAAGAAAGCCTTTCTGAAGGTCTTATCATCTTTTGTCATGATAGGTTCTCCTTCATGAGACATGGTCTCTGAAGACTCAACTGCAACTTCTGTAGATTGAGGATTGACTAGTGTAGAGGACTTTGGAAACCTTTCTCTTCTTCCCCTTGAGCCAACTATAGGGCTTTAAACCAACTTCCTTTCTCCTCTTTTGAGTTTTAACCTTGTTAGCATGACACAAAACTAGCAAATGATGCTCCTTCTTTTCACAACAAAATCTAATAAGAAAAAACCAGTGCTCAGATACCAACTTGATCTAAAATGGAGCATATTAGTAATGTTCTACTAATTACCCATTCCGAATAAAACCCAATATGCTTATCATTTGCTTATCAAGTGCTTAAGGATTCACCATGTTTGCTTATTTTAATTGATTCCCATGAGAGTTTCTTATGTAAATGTTATAAACAATTTAACATAAAACATATGTTTAACATCAGTAATATAACAACAAAGAACATCAAAATACAACACACAACACAAAGATTTGATGAGGAGTTCATCCCTCCCGGGCTACGTTTCCTTGGTCCAGCTTCCAATGCTTGGGCCTCTCTACTATGCTCAAAATTACAACAAAAGTGTGTTTACAATGCTCAAATGCCTCTGAAACCTATCTCAATCAGTTCAGAATAACCAAAAATACTAGAATTGACTCTTTTTGCCTTTCATTTGGATAAGAATTGAAGAATGTATGACTTCTCATAGTTCTCCCTCTATTTATTCCACAAAATGCTCCAAAACTAGCAGAAAACCACATTTTCGCTCCAAAATCTGCTAACTGAGCGAGAAATTCACCGTGCTGTAGGCCATAATCTGTCGATCATATCAAAAATCTCAATCGGTGAGGTTTGGTGGGCTGAAGGTCTTATTAACATGACGGAATGTTGCAATAGCAATATCACAGACCCGACGGGAGTATAAATTGTGGCTTACAGCATCTCGCGTATGGCGCCTTATCGCTCATCGCAATTAGTGAAGAACCAACTATAGTCTTAAGTAGGACTTCTTTTTCCTGTGATCTGCGATTGTGATATCGCACGCAGCCCAACCTGCCAGGGGCTGATTTCCGTAATACTGAACCATCTGCGATATGCGATTGCGATTAGATCGCATCGCAACCTGTTTATGTTGGGGGCCGATTCTTTAATTCGATCCACATGCGACCTGCGATTTATGATATGTGATGGCCAATGGTGGTCTGCCACTTGGTGCCTCCGCATTCGCTGGGACCTTTTTCACGTCATCCAATCCTGCCATGTAGACAAGTCAAACTTAAACTTTGACTTTCCCTAACTTCTGCATACGAGCTCAGATTTGAGTGTCGTTCACACCATTGAATTCATAATGGCGAGCTCTTCGATATGAAGTTGAGTTTAACAAGATTCTGACACCTTGATTTTTGAGCATTAACTTGAGCACCCGATCAAGCCAACATTGTCAAAATATCAAGGCCTTGATTGAAACACTCGATCTCTCCATTAGATTAGAGCACACTACTGGGAGGCATAAATTTGGACATCACCACCTTTTAGGCACATAACCCACTTGGGTGTTCACCAAGTATGTCTCACATGACTATTTCCCAATCCATTGTCACAATACTTGACACTAGGAAATATTGATCCTCAAGACTATTCTTATCTTGGATTAATGTACTTGACTTACAAGGGTTAGCCCTAGTCAACGTAAAAATCCGCAAATAATATCAATCCCAGATGATTATCTAACCCACCATTCTCCCTGCTAGTGCTTTTATTAGGCTTACGACTATTAGTCCTGGCCATAGTACATGACACAAGGAGAATATGGTGTCCATCCTCACTCTCTCTCAACCAGGGAGAAGACATCCACAAGCCTAAGCTTGTCTCAAAAATTCCTTGAAAAGGAACTTCATCAATTCATCGACTACCAATTCTTCCATGGAGATTTGTTGTAGCTTCTTGGCTCCTATCTGCATAATACTCTCGAATCATAAAGCACTTCAACCTTCCTATTCTTTGATAATCTTCATTGAGATTTCATAATCGAATCTAACATGTCATCGAGTTGTTCATTAAACACCTTATTACAACTGATTGCACAAGCCTTAACATTTTATTTCTTCGTATTGCAATAGAATTCTTCTTCACAATCTTCCAAGAAATCGTATTAGCTCCCAATCATCAATAGTATCTCTATCATCATCAAAAATTTCAAACCAATTAATTTGTTTTTGAATCGAACAAATCAGAGCTCCCTAGGTGAAATTCTTCTTTTGTGCTGCCATCTAATCAACTTCTTCTTCCTCCTTTTTTATCTTCATGCTTTTCCATGTTCTTTAAATTATTCCATCTACTAATCAAGCTTTGATATATCATGTATTTACCTACAACCTTTATTAGAATACTGTGAAAGGACAAAAGGCAATGTACAAAGATAATAACAATAGAGTACTTATCTTTTTGAAGAAGGTTAGCTCCCTCTTACTATTGGACTTGTTCACCAACCTTGTTCCCATATCAACATAATGTCATTTATTTCATTCTCAAGAGCTAAGTTTTATTTTTTATGACGAAAATGATTAGTTAGGGTTTTTTGTTCCTGGGGTTTTCTAACTCAAACCTTTACTAAGGTTTACAAACCCTAGATTTTCCAAGGTATTCAAGGTCTGCCATTCCATTCATTAAAAGTTGCAAGTTCTACATGGGCATAACTTTGTTAAATGAAAACCTTAGATATATTATTAGCAAGCTCTATACACGTGAGATGGAGTTCATTTCATTCCTTGATTTCATAAACCTAGTCTTTGTATGTAAGGACATAATCTAAATGCTACCATATGAATTAAGTCATGACTTCTAATGTATCTATGCATACCCCTTTTATAGTACGTCACTATTTTTTGAAAAAATCATTATAGATTCTTATAAGTGATTTTAGCATGACCTAGAAATCTTGGTATCCTATCCAATCTATTTGGCATAGATCATTTGAGGAAAGTGAACAAAATTTATGTGTACCTCTTCAAATTTTACCTTATTCAACTTTACAGAGATATGATCCTTTGACTTTTCTTTAGTTGTCACTATACCAACTTTCTTCAACAGGTGCTTAAATCCTTCAACCATCACAAAAAGTTCTTTGGGCTGCTTCCTTTGTCTTGGCTCCTTTAAAACTTCATATACATGTCAACTTCATGGTATAATTCATCCTCCTTTCAAGTATAAGTCTCGATGATATAGTTTCTTCTCATACTTATGTCACAAATATAATCTTTATAGACCTTCAAATATATTGTTACAATTATCCAAAAAGTTTGCAAGGTCTCGAACTTTAATTGTTTTGGTCTCTTCCATAGATTATATGTCACAATCTTCTCAAAGCTTGCATATAATTACAATGCCTCATATATAATGTCACAAAATTGGCATTTTTCCACATAGAATAATTTATGGATTTGACAATTTCGGATGCCTGTCCTAATGTCATCCTATATGCCTTGATTCTTAGAAGTATGTCGCCATAATGAATTTGTATGTCATAGGAATATGTAACCTAAGTAAGCTTCAAATGCCTTAGGGAAATAGATCAAACTGTTACTTGCCTCATAGATACAACAATATCTAAATCAGAGATAACTGTCCACGGGGGTTCAAATTTCTTCCATAGAATGTTTGGATTTGTCACTCATCGAGATATGTCATACACATACTCTACTCTTTATTAATTAGTTCAAAGTATTGTAGTGAATACTTGTTGCCAATTCTTCCGACTTTGCTCATTCAGAGAGTTCATAGTATAGACTGTAAAACCCTTCTTCCAATCCTTGAAATTTATTGCTTTATCAAACTATTTAATCTTCAGAAAATTTAGATACCTTGGATGGATCTTGGACAAGTATTTTTAGTTGGTGTCATCATCAATGCCTTTAATAAGATACCTACCAAAGCTCAATTTAGCTACTTCTCCACAAATCTGGATATCATACATGGTCTTCTTCTGAACTGTGAAAGAGATGCTATGATTAGCTACAAATTTAAGTGTCACTTGAACATAGATGAGGTATGATATAGTACAAACTTCAGATTTATCTGAATAATCTTTTAAGGATATATATTATAGTTCTTTAACTTTCATAGTCCCTTAAGAATTTTGGATGTCATGAAATATTTTGTCATAGGTGATTCTCATGAGCCTCAAAGAAGTGCCACAAGACTTGATCCAAATTGCAGAGATGTAAAGCCACCGATACTCATTATAGACTTATCGCTGGTATGTGCAGTTACAAAGCTATAGGTTCTTCAAGAAACTCAGATATGGTGTCATACCTTTATAGGAATAGTGCCTTATTAAAGTTAGATACCCATATTACCACTGTAAGTTTGAATTCCATATAAAAATAGTAGTTCAAATCCACAAAAAAACATGTTGTCACAGTAACTCGGATACCAAAGAAGATATGTTGCTACATGTGGCTCACATATGTGATTTAGGATCCAAATTATTTTGCTATAGATATATTGGATGGATGGCAAGTCACAAAGATATAGAGAGATTGCTACAAAGACTTGGTTTAGCATAGAGAAACTCACACCATCATTACTGGAACTTGTTTCATAAAAAAATGGCGTCTTCGTATTCACAGAGATGGAAAGTACCACAAGTTGATTGAATAGTGTAAAATCAGGTGTCTTCAAACTCCATGCGACAAACCTGGATTTTCTTCTACAAAAGGAGACCTGAATTTTCGTTATTATCTTGGCATCTTATACTAGAATTTTGCACTAATTTCTTCCAGACTTAACCCTATTTAGGGATTCTTTAATAGTGCTTATGTCTTCACCATAGCTCTAAAACCATGTTGAGAAACCAAGTGCAGAGTAGATTAGGGTTGATTTCTCTGAATGATAATTACTTATGAATGCTAACTGCCTTTTATGACTCATTATGTTCTCTTCATCAAGCAATTATACAAATGTTCAAAGCAAAAGGATTACAAGGAGACAAGAGACACTATAAAATAGGCTCTAAGACAGGGAAAAACCACACACAGGGAAAACCCAAGAACAATCATTCTCTTAAATAATAAGATCAAAATGAGATATCCAAGACCAAGACCAAAACTGCCACCACCCTCCTCGAAGTCACCTCCAATGTTAAAGTCAACAATGGTCAAAGTGTCCCAAATTTGGTCAACTCTTGAAATTCTGGCCCCTAAAATTTCGGGCTTGCAGTAGCAAAGAAAAAATCATCCTTCAAGTCTAAAATTGAGTCAAGAAAAATTATCTCTTCTTTGACTTCAATTATTTCTCCTTTTACTTCCACTTTTTGTCCTCTTGCGCTTGCTTCAAATATACTTCTTGTGTGTGAATGAATGATATTCAAATGATTCAAACTACCTCTTAGATATAGTTGTCCAGGATAGTTGAATAGGTGGCTCTTGGAGGTCCATGCTGACTTGTTCCCAAAGAGGTATGACTTCACAACTTTGGTGGACTTTGATTCAATTGAAAAAATATTTTTCTTTTTCTTCACAAAAGTCCAAATGGGACTTGACTCAAATTGATTTCTCTTGACTCAAAATAATTTCTTTTTGAATCTATAAGCATGAAGGATATGCTTTGACCAAAATAAAATAATAATAATGAATATAATAATATTTTTATGATGAAACTACATTACATTATGAAGACTAACACTAGTTACATTTTCAACAAATACTATGAATCCCTTCGCCATTGCAGGGTTAAGCTAATGATCCAGAGTTGTGAGCTAGTCTCCATTACGAATTTGGTTGTCATTGTTGGGGCTAACCCCAGCCACATCATTGCAACTTTCATGTCGGTCAATGGTGTTGTGGTTTTCGCCTCCATCACGGCCAAGCCTCGTTCTCACATTGATACCCTCACTCTAGTATTTAGTGATGGGGTTGTTGGAGATTTGTAGGTTTATGGAAAATGAAATGTTCTTGGAGGGTTTAATTTCAATGTCCTCTTTGGATTTACTAAAGATTCTACACCTTTAGTGGGAATTAGTTTTCCTTCTCATGAGGGTCTGAAGAAATCTATACAACTTCAAGATTTGGCCAAGCAAAGGAGTTCTTATTCTCTTCAGAATTTTTCCTGCAACTTCAATGAGGGTTTTATGCCAAATATGGTGATTTTTCTAGTCTTTGTATGAACATTCTCAGGGGGTTCCTTCTGCATGTTGGTGAAAGCCTTAGATCTCGTCTCTTCACTCGCTATCAGAATCCAGGATCAACTATGAATCTCCTTTGGCCATTTTTTGGCTCATATATGGCTGAAGGCAGCTTCAAGACTTGAAATCCCTCAGAGAATATGGCATAACCAAGAATTCCTCTATTTCTCTAATCACCAAATTAATAATTGGAGCCAAAGGATGTATTTTAATGAATTCCTAAAGTCAAGACATTCATCTTCGAACCGAAAGATCTATGAGGGCCAACATTCGTTGTGGATTAGGCAAAAAATACCCCATCTCTTGAAGTGAAAGACGTTTGAACCAACTTCATGGATGTAGATCATGAAAAACAAGCAATTATCTGCCGTTATAATAGATTTTGGCGCTCGACATCTTCTCTCCGAGAATGGGTACACCAAAGCTAGTCACAAAACAAAGAGTTGTTATTTTGCTCAAATGGATTCTTTGTGGTGTTTTTCTAAAATTTAGAGGACAAAAAAGGTTTTTGACCAGGGACCTTGGTTTTGTGGCTGTTTTGGCCTCTCAATGCGGCCATGGACTCCTAAATTTAATCTTATTAGCATGACGTCTCTAGAAACTAAAGTATGGGTAAAACTTCCTAACTTTCCCATCCATTTGACACATTCAAATCTCTTAGAAGATGTGCAAAATATAATAGGTCACTTCATCAAAATAGATATTTAATGAATTTCAAAAGGAATTCCCACATTTGTTCACATATGTGTCAAAGTGGACCTCAGTAAATGGTTTCTAGATAAAATCCTACTCAAGTGGAGGGGAAGGTTTTAACGCAAATGTTGGATTACGAAAATATTTTTTTCCACTATAGGACTTGTCAACAACATGATCATCCTTTTCTTAAGGGGACTTTCCCCCCAGGTTCTAAAGCAAATGAACTATGGATGAAAAGATATGAAGGGATCAAAGGTGTCTAAGAATACTTTAGGTTAAAAGAAGAAAAACTCTCAGCAACAGAAGACATCTATTGCCAAATCAAATCCTCCAGACTCAGCTCAACCACGGTAGTGTAACACCCTCCTTCCACATCTACCCAAGTAACTGACCAATAGGGGTAAACATGTGATGAGAAGTTACTATGATATGATTCGACTCCCTATGTGTCAGTTAAGAAAGTGGAATCGATGGAAACACACCATAAAAACCTTCCACATTAGCAACAGAACTCTCCAGAGCCATTCCAACCACTCAAGTAACCAACGCTTGGATCCCACTAAGTTTTTAGACCATTAAACCCCCAGATGCTCCCTCGATATGGACAAGCATGCATCTAGGAGGCTCCAAATGCTCCCACAGCATGGGTATGCACGCATCTGGGGACTTTTCTCCTCAGACCTATGCTTGCGACTCCAGGATTTGTACCACCTTTTCAGGCCCAAAGCCCAAGTCACTACCTAGAACTCAATGACACTTTCAAAACTGAAAGATAACAACAAAACAATGATACAAATGCAATTACTTGAACAAGGACTTGACTAGACTCCTATTATCCATCACAAGAATTTTGTCAAACATGTCACAAATATGTAATCTATAGGTTTAAACAACAGATCTGAGCATAGGGGTCTCATACTCATATGAGAATCGCTAAGAAGCAGTGATACCTCAACACATTAGCTGCAGTTTCATCCATTAGGCCATAGATATATTGTTCATTTGTTTACAAGTTAAAACATGATGAGAGCCTTTTGACGGTGTTGGACCCGCCAACATTCACGGTCTCCTCGGTATGAAGTCCCAACTAGACCTCACACTATTTGGTGTAGGATTCCCATCCGTTATGATGGCCCGGTTGCCATTATCTTAGAGATTTGACTTAGCTCTTGTTTTTCAACACATGAGAGTGTTATGCTTGTATCTTCAAAAAGTGAGGTGAGTATGCCTAGTGAGTGCATAATTTAGCTTGTGGTCGGGTTCTCTTACTGTAAAGGAGAGGGTAAAAGTGAGCTTCTATATGAGAGGTCATATTACCACCCAGGGAGAGACACACGAAATAATAAGGTTCTGACCAGCATCTAGCGGAGTAGTCCACATTGGATGCAGTAGCCATTAAAACCAAAGTGCAAGGGAAAGTACGTAAACCATCCAGCAGAGTAGTCCACACAGAGGTGACAAGAATGGTCTGTCTAATGTCCTACAGAGTAGTCCACACAGATGAGACAACAATGATAAACAACACAACACATATTCAACAATATAAGTACTAAAATAACCAAATTAGTTCAATTATCTTAATACAGGTTAAGAAAACATGCATTACAAATGTTTAAATAGTAGTCTTACAAACATCTACAAAACATGCGTGAAAATGTGCTGGCCTGAAATAGGCTTTTGAATTAAGCAAAAGTCCCAAGACACATTTGTACACCATACATCACCAGTCCTAGTCGTGGGACATTGGAGCCACTCCTCGCTCCTCAAAGAACAAATTACAGACTCTCAAGGCTATGTGGTAGGAGACAAGGTGAAAAGTCTCTGCTCATACAATGGGAGGGGTATATGTAGCCAAGGATGATGCTTGACCCTTGTGACTATTCAACTTCCCATGGATTTTCAACTGACATGACTCTTCGACTTCTGTGTGCATCCATTGGGCTTCACTTTACATAAGTTGCAACAGATATGTTCCATAATGGTGATGTGGCCGAGACAGCTCATGACACAACTCGACATGACATTGTTGACATGTATTGGCTGACTGTGGTGTCCATGTCAAGTTTTTGTGTGGCTGAGTGGTGGATGTACTCTTGGTGTGCTTTGTCTTCTCCCCCGCATGGCGTAGTGTTGCGGGGTCTTTGATGGCCTTGGTCTTTCTTGATGGTTAAATGCATGTGTTCCTTTTTCTTGTTGCTTGATATGTTTGGTACGTCTGTCCAAATGAAAGCAAGTCTTCTAGCATGTGTGTTATTTCTTCATCTCATTCGTTGTCTCGTCATGATCTACCAGTGTACCTGTTCCTGCAATTCACTCATGACGAGACAACATCAAATACAAAACCTCGTAGTTTAGAATGATGCATTGTTATCATGTTCTAGGTGACAGGGAGGGAGGACAACTCACTGAGACAGCGCAGAGCACAATGCAGGCTGGAATGAGGTATTCCAGGAGGACAACTTGCACTACCGGGAAAAACTGTGCAATGATCACTGGGAGGCAGGATTGCGCAGTGAGAGTCACCCGTGTTAGGTTCAAGGTGGGACCCTGAGGAGGGCAACTTCTACAAAGTTTTTAGAGAGAAGACAAAGTGGGGCTGCAGAGGGACTGTTGATTAGTTCTATGCAGTTTCCAGAGGGAGGACAAGCCAGGGTTGCAGAGAAACTACTAGTCATGACTATGCAATTTCCAGAGGGAAGATAGAGCAATGCTGCAGAGGGACCTGTTGAACATGACTGTGCAATTTCTAGGAACAATGCAGGATAAGGAGTAGGGGAACTTCCAGACATGTCTGCACAATTTCTGGAGGTAGGGCAGAGCAAAGCAGTAAGGATCATCTGGGCAGCTCTATGCAATTTTTGGGAACAATATAGAGCAAGGCAACAGGTGGCTAGCTAGGTATGTTGGTGCAAATTTGGAGAACAATGCAGACCTAGGTCTCAAAGCAGTGCAGGCTTTGGGCATGTGAGGAGGAGGGTTGATGACTGTGCTTGAGAAATGCATAGTTCAGTTGGATAGGGACACAATTTTTGCGCAATTTTGGGAGGAAGACAGGCTGCTTACCTTTGGGATTGCATAATGCAACTAACCTAGAGGACAACCTCATGAACTGCGCAGTTCCAGACAACAGGGCAAGGTGCAACTCAGTCGGGGTCCGACAGAAGAGGGTTGTCCAGTCGGGTATATTTTGAGGAAAATGGCTAAGTGTCGAAAGAAAGCAAACTTGTGTAGATTGACATTGTGAACATACACTTAGCATACTCGATGACGAGACAACATAGATCACCACGACAACAAGACAAAACATGCACTCAGTGAGAATGTCTTGGATTTGAGAGAAATAAGCATGACACTTGTGATAGACCTTCAGATGACCGTGACAACACTTGCGCGACATTGTTTACAACTTTGTATGTGAGTGCATCGGATGTTTACATAGTGAAGATAACCCAAACACATAAAGACAAACCTTCAAATTCACTAGAATTAGATCACAAGCATGACAAAGCAATCAACATGCCAAAAGATAAGCGTTGGTTAGACAAGAAAAAGGTGAAAAGACTTCACAAGAGCTCATGGGGTGAGCTTGAGTGTTTGTAACCATCAAAGGAAAAACCAAGGAAGGCTACGAAATTTGGATGCAAACCAAAATTTTGGAGGGTGTTGTAGTCGCTACAACACATCCATACATAGCCATTGTCATAATACATGTTCACAACCAACATAATAACAACAGAAATACCAAGGAAAGAACACACATATCATCCACATACAAACTAGTTTTATTCTCATGAAATAGGAAGGAGAAATAAAATCATATTAATAATGCAAAGGCTAATCAGCTGCAGGACTTCCACTAACCACCTAACCATAGACATGGTTGAGCCAAATCTCTCTTCAGCTAGTCACCTCCATGCCATATTCCAAGAATGAATGTGGGATCTCATAAAACACATCAATCAAAACCATCAAGGGCTTCCAGAGGCTAAAACATCTCAACCCATCAAACAATGATTCCATCTCACGGTCAGACATCACAAAACCATCATTAGATTGGTCTCTACCCAAGCCTTCCAGGGCTCTAGAGCATTTGTTCCAACCAAGGCTTCCAAGACTAGTAACTCAACCCATAGCTATCATCGGGCTTCCAGAGCGTTTGTCCAACCAGGGCTTCCAGAGCATTTTTCCAACCAAGGCTTCTCGGACAAGTAACTCAACCCAAGATGTTACAGGGCTTCTAGAGCATTTGTCCAACTATGGCTTCTAGGAACTAATAAATCAACCCAAGCTAAATGAAACATGAGAATCAACCAGAAAAACAAAGAAATGAACCCACAAAACCATGGCTATCCAGGAAATAGCAAGGTTAGGAAAATCCACTATCAATCTAGGAAATCCTCCATGGTAATGACATATCATGACCAATAAACCACATGCATATGCCATGCATGCCAAAAATAGTGAGGAAAACATACATGCAATTCGGTTCTACAAGCAAAAACCGTTGTAGATGTTGATCCCAATGTCCTCTTGCGTTGTCCTGCTCTTCCTTTGCCTTATTGATCCAAAACTCCAAGTATTCCACACTCCTCCAAGGGTGATCCAATAAACTCTAAGTTTCCAAGAGTATGAGAGAGAGATAATAGAGATAGAGCTCCAAACCTGAACTAAAAAAAGTTTGTGGACTGATCCTCAGAAGCCTTTTTATTAATTATGCCTCTATTTTCTTAGTTTTCCATTATTTTCCTTCATTTTCCTTCTCACATGCAACCTGTGACCTTTCACCTCCCTTTTTTCCTAATTTCCATTATTTTCATAAATAAATGTGCCAAAATGCCATGTTTCCTTTCAAAAGCCTTTCCCATTGCCTTTGTTGATTTCCTTATCCATTAATCAATTAGCGGTGATCCCCATCACTATGCTTTTGCCCAACATTTAGCTTGGAATAAGTGTCCCACCAACTGTGATTATTATTTTTCCTTTATTACTTTCACATGGATTTTTGACTAGGCTGTTACAAAACCCTCCCCCTTGGGTGAACATCGTCCTCAGTGTTCAACAACACCTACAACCAACAAGGTTGTTGTGAGTAAAACATACTGCCCATGGAGGTTTATAACTTATCTTGTTGTAGTATTTATAATGATCATCTCGCTAAGAAGAAAACCAACATGACAACATCACAAGTATAACATCATAATGACATGACACCCATACCACTTATTGGAGCTTTATAACATAGCTCATGGCGGTATTTACATCCATATACATATATACATACACCAAACATCACCAAAACATGTACCGAAAACATATACCAAAGACATATACCAAAACATCCGCTCAACCAGCGAATAAGGAAGGATACATAGCCTGCATTTGATCTGCCATCTCCCATGTAGCTTCATCAAGCTCAAAGTGATTCCATTGCACTTTAACCTACTCGAATTCTTGGTTCCGGAGCATGAGCATCTTTCTCTACAAAATACATTGTGGTTTTGGCTAGAATTCTCCTTTTGGCTCCATTTGCATTATAGACTAGTCAATCACATGATCAAAATATTTAACATACATCTTAAGCAATGACACATGGAAAACATCATGGACTTTCACTATTGGAGGTAGTGCAATTCGATAGGCTACTGGCCTAATCCTCTCAATAATCCTGAAAGGTCCACAAAACTGGGGTACCTGTAAAACTACCTATACCTATACCTACACTATGCTGCAACCTATCCACAATCTCCATATATCTGTCATCTTGATGACCTGCCTGCAAGATACTATCTTGTAAATCTATCCCATAGGAGCTCATAACTGCTATGTGATTTACTTGTATCCGTATGCTAAGAGCATCTGCCACCCTGTTCTCTTTACCTTTGATATACCTAATCTCAAAATCGAACTCACTTATCGTGGCCAACCACCGAGTCTGCCTGCCATTTAGATTCAGTTGGTCAAATAGATACCGCAACCCACTGTGATCACTTATCAATACAAACCTCTTGCCCAGAAGATAGTGCCTCCACACCTTCAATGCATGTATGATCGTTGCCAAATCAAGTTCATGTGTCGGGTAGTTTTTCTCATGCTCATTCAGTTTTCGTGACTCATAGCATACCACCTGTCCATCCTGCATAAGGACTCAACCAAGTCCTCTCTTGCAAGCATCTGTACATACTACAAAATCTTTGTCTAGATTTGCAATCATTAACACTGGTGCATGTGTCAACAACTCCTTGAGCTGCTCAAAACTGGCTGCACACTCCTCTGTCCATTCAAAATTCTTACCTTCCCTCTGTAATGATGTGGTAGGATAATAAATCTATGAGAAGTTCTTGATGAACCTCCTTATAATGACCTGCTAACCCCATGAAATATCTCACCTCATCGACATTCCTAGGAACTGCCCACTCCATGATAACTCTTACCTTTTCTGGGTCCACTGTTATGCCATCCTTGGAAGCCACATGTCCTAAGTAGTGTACCTCTTTCTGAAATAAAATTCACTTACTAATCTTGGCATACAATTGATGTTATCTCAACAATATCAACACTACTGCTAAATGCTCGACATGCTCTTTTTTTTTTTTGGATATACCAATATATCATCAATGAACACAATAACAAACATGTCCAAATACTGACAAAACACACTATTCGTCAAGCACATAAAGGTAGATGGAGAATTATTTAAACCAAATTGAGCTACAATAAACTCATAATGCCCATACCTGGTTTGAAAAGTCGTCTTTTAGATGTCCTCTTCTTTAATGCGTACCTGATGATATCTAAATCTTAGATCAATCTTCAAGAACATTGTTGCTCCCTTCAATTGATCGAACAAGTCATCAATCCTCAGTAACAAATACCTGTTCTTGATGGTCACTTTGCTCAACTCCCTGTAATCAATGCACAATCTGAGAGTACCATCCTTCTTCTTTAAAAATAATATCGGTGTGCCCTAAGGTGATATACTTGGCCTAATGTATCCCTAGTCCAACATTTCCTTCAACTACAACTTCAATTCTACCAACTCTGGAGTGCTAATCCTGTAATGTGCCTTAGATGCTAGTGCTACCCCTGGTACCAACTCAATAGAAAAGTCTACTTCCTTGTGAGGTGGAAACTCTGAAATATTTGCAGGAAATACATCCTGAAACTATTGTAGAACTGGGTACCTGCTCAAAACATATGCATCCTCAATTTCCTTACATTTGTCACTAGAAATGTGCACCGCAAACAACACACACTCTTTCATGTGACTATGCTTGGCCTACATAGCTGTCACCATTCTAACTGATGTTGCTTTCTTCTTACCCCGCAAGACTCTTTGTTCCCCAATGTCATCCAAGCACTCAATGGCTTTGTCATAACAATTCACCTTGGTTCTATGAAGGTACAACCAATCCATTCCCAACAACATATTGTATGATCCCAATGGTAATACATTCAAATGTGATGATGTAGGCATACCATTCAAATCAAATGTACAAGCTCTTACCCAGTGATGAACTCACTTCTTTGTACCTGTAGCCAACTGCACTAGCCTAGACTCTGCATGCACTTATTTATTCAGACCATGCTTATCCACTAGGTCAGGATTAACATAACTATAATTAGATCCAAGGTCAATCAAAATAGAAACAACTTGATCATAAAGATTACCTTCCATCTCAATGATAGATGCCTGATGATCTGCCTTTCTATTCTCCAACGATGCATAGATCCTAGGAATACTCTTCCCAACATCTCCCATTGTCTGTGCCTCCTGAGCATTGTAGAACTGCGGTCTACCACCCTGATGCTGAGGACAATCTCTCCTACGATGATATTTGCCACAAGTCCAACACTGTATAGGCTTCCATCCTGCATCCTTGTTCTAATCCTCAGATCAAAGTCCCTATCCTCTGTCAGATGCATTGAACTTCTTAAATGGCATTGCATTCTCTTTATTACCTGTATCCTAAGTTCTTTCTTGCTTCTTGTCCCATTTTCCTTTGTTCTTTGCATTACCTTTCCAGTCCGACTTAGTCTCAGATTTGCGCTTCAATTGCTCATAGCAATGCTTTAGCTTTCATATGGATTCCTCCAATTATCTAGGCTCATCGAACTCAATCTCGTATTTGAATATAATCATTAATCCACTAATGAATCTTTGAATCTTGGCCTTCTCCTCCTTGAGGTAAGGCACATACCTTAGTAGCTCTAAGAATTTGCTAGTGTACTCCTCATCTGTCATCGATCCCATCTTTAGCTCACAAATATTTGCCTTGTCATCAAAGTATCTCTTTGATAGGTACTTCTTCTTGAATAGTCTCTCGAATTCACTCCATGTCAACTCCTCCTCCTAATATCTCTAACGTTATTTACATCTTCCCACCAAATATCTTCTTTACCTTAGAGACTAAATGTAGCTATTATGGCTTTCATGTTCTCTAAATAATCACGCAACTTGAAGAGCTTCCTCACACCACATAACCATGCCTCTGCATCCTATGATTTCTTCATCTCTCCATCAAATGTAGGTGTCTTTTCTTTCTTAAACTAGTCTGACAAATATCCCCTGTAAATCCTCTTGTAAGGATGATAACGATGTCAATCATAATGCCTGTTAGAACAAAAACTAGAATAGTATCTGTGTCTATCACCTCTCCTATCCGGAGTGTCCAAGAACCTGCCATCTCTGATCGCGTCATCTCTAACTTGTACTCACTATGAGACTTTATGCCATATGCCCCATTAGTTATGTCCTCCTGCTCATGGCTGATACGAAGTGTCCTTGTCGCTCCAATTTTGACAAAATCTTAAGTATCACTGCATTTACCTTTGCTTGTTTCTCCTATGCCTTTATGATTATATCATTGTTTGCCTTACAACTCCTTATTTCTACCTTTAAGCTTCTCAATGTGTCTGCCAAATCATAGGAGTTCCCAACACCACACTGCTCATTTGATCCCCAGGGAAAGCCTTGGGAACTATAATATACCATCTTGCTAGTCATCTTTGATATTCTTCCTACAAGGTATATCATGTCACCTAAACCAATCATAATAAACCAACATACCTTAGCATATTTTTGGGAGGATACTTTGTTTGTAGGATCAACAAATCAATGTAATACATGTATAACATAATCATGACAACATATAGAAATCTAACACATAAACATATAACCATATAACCATAATTCTAGCTAGAGTCCAGTCATCAATGCATGACCACATCAACTACACATACCATGACCTCATGCATGACAACAACCACCACATCAATGTACACTTGATCACATGTGAATACTAACATGAATAACAATGCATAATCAACCATACACTCATGACGACACACTCCACAACAACACCATCAATTTCCCATGGCGACCTCACTGCAACCATAACCCATACCATACAAATGCAACAAGCACATGGTCTCACAACACAAGAAAAACATATGCAACCGACATGAATGCATGACCAACACATCCCATCCAGTCCGAGGGATGAAGCTTGCTCTGATACCACTTTGTAACACCCTCCTCCCACGTCCACCCAAGTAATCGACCAACCGGGGTAAACATGTGACGAGAAGTTACTATGGTATGATTTGACTCCCATGTGTAAGTTAAGGAAGTGGAATCGATGGAAACACACCATACATACCTTCCACATCAGCAACAGAACTCCCAGGAGCCATCCCAACCACTTAGGTAACCAACCCTAGGTCCCACTAATTTTTAGACCATTAAACCCCAAGACACTCCCTTGATATGGACAAGCATGTGTCCAAGAGGCTCTACACACTCCCACAATATGGGTATGCATGCATCTTGGTACTTTTCTCCTCGTACTTGTGCTCGCGACTCCGGTATTTGTGCCACTTTTTCAGGCCCAAAGCCCATGTCATTGCCCAGAACTCACTGACACTTTCAAAACTAAAAGATAACAACAAAAAAAGTATACAAATGCAATTTCTTGAATAAGGACTTGACTGGACCCCTACTAGCCATGACAAGAATTTCGTCAAACATGTCACAAATATGTAATCTACATGTTTAAACAACATATCTGAGCATAGGGGTCTCATACTCATTTGAGAATCGCTAAGAAGCATTGATGCTTCAACACATTAGTTGCACTTTCATCCATCAGGCCATAAATACACTGTTCATTCTTTTACAAGTAAAAACATGATGAGAGCCATACATAGCCACTGTCATAATACATGTTCATAACCAATATAATAACAACAAAAATACCAAGGAAACAACAACCATATCATGTACATATAAACCAATATAATGCTCATGAATTAACAAGGAGAAATAAACTCATATTAATAATGCAAAGGCCAACTAGTTGTGGGACTTCCACGAACCACCCGACCATAGACATGGCTGAGCCAAATCTCTCTTTAGCTAGCCACCCCTGTGCCATATTCCAAGCATGAATGTGGGATCTCATAAAACACATCAATCAAAATCATCTGGGTTTTCCATAGGCCAAACCACCTCAACCCATCAAATAATGATTCCACTTCATGGTCGGACATCATAAAACTATCATAAGGTTGGTCTCTACCCAAGCCTTCCGGGGCTCCAGAGCATTTGTTCCAACCAAAGCTTCTAGGACTAGTAACTCAACCACAACTGTTGTCGGGATTCCAGAGCATTTGTGCAACTAGGGCTTCCAGTATTAGTAACTCAACCCACCAAGGGCTTCTAGAGCGTTTGCACAACCAAGGCTTCCATGACTTGTAACTCAACCCAAGTTGTTACATGGCTTGCAAAGTGTTTGTCCAACTAGGGCTTCTAGGAACTAGTAACTCAACCCAAGCTAAAGGAAAAACAAGAACCAAATAGAAAGACAAAGAAATGAACCCACAACACCATGGCTATCCAAGAAATTGCAAGGCTATGCAAATCCACTGTCAATCCAGGAAATCCTCCATGCGAATGATAGATCATGACCAATAAACCACATGCATATGCCATGCATGCCAAAACTAGTGAGGAAAACATACTTGCAACTCGGTACTTACAAGAAAAACCTATTGTAGCTGTTGATCCTGATGTCCTCTTGCGCTTTCCTGCTCTTCCTTTTCCTTCTTGCTCCAAAACTCCAAGTATGCCACACTCCTCCAAGAGTTCTCGAAGAATCTCTAAGTGTCCAAGAGTATGAGACAGAGAGAATAGAGAGAGAGAGAGAGCTCCAAAACTGAACTGACAAAAGTCTGTGTACTGATCCTCATAAGCCTTTTTTATTAATTAGGCCTCTTTTATCTTCACTTTCCATTATTTTCCTTCATTTTCCTCCTCACATGCAACCTGTGACCATTCACCTCCCTTTTCTCCTAATTTCCATTATTTTCATATATAAATATGCCAAAATGCCATCTTGCCTTTCCAAAGCCTTTGATATTGCCTTTTCCAATTTCCTTAGCCATTAATCAATCACCAGTGATCCCATCACTATGCTTTTGCCCAATATTAAACTTGGAATAGGTGTCCCATAAATTGTGGTTATTATTTTGCCTTTATTAACTTTACATGGATCTTTTACCAGAGCCATTACAAGGAGGCACCATTTCATCCCTCATCAGAGGAGACCCACTTTAAATGAGAATGAAAGAGACTCAGTGATAATTGTGGCTTTTGCAATGAGTGGGAAAAAACATACCTGCGAGTCAGATCAATCCAATAACGATAAGGTGAAAAATATAACCTTTGGCAATGGAATTATCTCAAATAAATGATGTCAATGTCCTCATTTATTTGTTCCTAATAATTTTGTGTAATGGATTGACGTCTACAAAAAAAGAAGGAAAAAAATGAAAATTCCATTATTAATCCTGGGATTTGATACCAAGAATGTAGTAAATATAGTATATTGTACCGTGCTTATCGATAATGGATGATATATTGTAATTTGCTATTTTGAGGCGATACAAATTAACTTAAAAAAAAATAAATAAGACATACAATTCAAATATAAACATATTTATTTTACAATGTTTTTACTTAGTTTGGGGAAGTTTAGTTACTAATGATTTTGTTCATAATAGTGTTATTGATTTTTTTAAATCCAAAGTTTATCATTTTGTTTATGAGTGGTCAAAATAATGCTAGTTGTATGGATATTAAGGTCATTACTCCAAGAAAAAATACATCTAATTAAGAAGGGATCGTAAAAATTAATTAAAATTAATGTTTTTTTTGTTAAACTCATTACTCCATGAAAAACACATCTATTTAAGAAAGGGATATATATATATATATATGCTTTGTTGGGTCTGCGATTAAGGTTTACGGGTGAGTTGTAACTCTTTTGTTGAAAGAAATTATATTATTAAGATGTTATGTATTTTAAAAGTAATTTTTAAAATACTAATTAAAAATATATATTATTTATTACATTAAAAATAAGTAAGAAAGTTTAGATGGATTAATGAAAATAATATATTGTAAAAGATTGTATGTTTGTAGAGTCTCTACACTTTTTTAGATTTTAGTAGTCAAATTATTGTACAAGGTGAATCTCTTATTCGACAAACAAAGGAACCTCATATATCAATTTGGTGCTTGGCTTAGCCATAATCTCAAATTTAGATGATGATGATGATGATTATTATTATTATTAAATTATTTTCCAAGATTTGATTAATGTTGAAATTTCATAAAGATGTTGTCAAGTGATAGACCATCATGATTATTACATTGAGTGGTAAATAGTATCTTATGATCCAAATGCATTACAAAAAATAAACGACATTGTAAAAAGCTAAAACTCTAGTTCTTAGAACATTGAAATGCACACACACACCATGGTGAACCAATAAATTGTTGGAGTAACATAGACAAGGCCAAGGATCAAACCTTCTCGCTACCACTATAACACTATAAGTATGTCCAATAACTAACAAACTAGATATACTAATAATTTATCGCTTAACCAGAATTAAAATGTCTCAACCCATCAAAATGGACTATATCATAGGGAGTGTCTACTTTTCAAACATTAAGTCAACATTTTCAAAACCGAACAAAAAAACCCATTATTTTCTAGTCTAGCTAAACTCACAAGACTTTAACATTGAAATATTGAAATTGAAAATGCAAACACTTTAAGGTACAACCACTTGAAGGTATTTAAATTGAAGATGCAAACACTTGAAAATGCAAACACTTGAAGGTGCTTGGAGTTGTCTGTGGTCGTTTGGACATCGCAGAATTGTAATGATCATAAATTAAAACCCCACGGGGTAGAGGAGTTGATTAATAAAAGACACATGGTCTTCAAAATTGCAACGACCATAAATTAAATAAAAGACACATGGTACGACCATAAATTAAAACGCTAGAGGAGTTGATTTATTCAAACATGGTCCACATCGTTGGATCTCATTAAATATAAGTTGTAAGTGCATTTCCTAGGCAAGACTTGGGGGTGTTACACCATTGAACTATGCCCATCCTCTTATGGAATCAGAGATTAAACAATTCCCAATGAAGCAAAATTTGTGGGTAAGACCCCTCCAACTCATTTAAATTTTTGTTACATGTTATTAAAATGCCAAGTGGCACAAGGAAAAAGTTCGGCAAGAGCTAACTAGCCTGTTATAGGGCATTAAATCACTGGTCAGCTACATGCCTTTTAACTTTATAACACACCCGCGCGCATAACGAGATAAATGAAAAATAATAAAGTGTGTTATAAAGTTAAAGGGCATGCAGCTAACCAGTCATTTAATGCCCTATGGCAGAGTAGTTAGCTCTTGCCAAAAAATTCAAGGTCAATAAAACTCCACCTAAACCTAATGAATGTGACTATGGTACGACCCCTCTTGAACATAAATAATAAATATATTAAACGTTATTTAATAGATATTTAATATATGGTTGGGTTTTTAATAAATATTTGTTAGGTTGTCCATTTTGCACAATAGTGTTTTTTTCATCCTTTTTTGAGTTTGCTTCTCACAAGCTTTATGGTTGGTTCTATAAATTTATTTACATCTCCAATTATGTCTTCTCACTGTTTTAATAGATAAATCACTTAAGGTTAGGCGGGTAAGAGAAGTTAGTGGATAAATTAAAAGAGTTAGCTTTTCAAATTTAAAATAAATAAATAAGAAAAAATATTTTTTCAATTTTTTAATTATGTAAATTTAAATTTATAAAATAAAATATAATTTAGTTAATATCAATATATTTAATTTAAAATTATTTATAAATTAATTTATTTTATTAACTAAATATTAAACATTACATTAATTAATTTTTGACTAATTTATAAACAATAATAAATATTATAATAAGGTATCATTATAACATTATAAAATTTATATTAAAGATAAAAGTTTTGTTTTTTGTTTTTTTTTCTTACAGAAACTTGGATTATAACATTACTAAACTAATTTTCAAAATTACGACTCACACTCTGTTATATAGGAAAACACAGTTGTTGGTTGGTATAAGCATATAAAATGTTTATATAGCAAGCCACGAACAACTACAACATAAAATACTAGATGGCTTAAAAAAACCTTTAAGAACATAACCAAAAACATAATAACCAAATGATGTATTTGATGATGATAGCGGTTCAGGATTCATCACACTTGCCCCATGTGGCATTACGAGCTTGAACTCAAATTGGATATGTCTCTCAATGTGAGTTATATGAGCTTCTAAGCGATCTAGACAATCCTGCTACTTCTATTGGTTGCACTAAATGTCATTGAGAAAGGAGATAATGTCATTCTTATCTTCATTCTTTTCCTTTAATACCTGCCCCAATAAAGTATTTAGTTGCCAATGTAGAGTAACTGAATGCATACACAAACTCCTTCTTCCCCTAGTATGAATCGGGTCAGGAAGCCATTCAGACACCTCCTTTAAGAATTTTAAATAAGAATGAGCTTGTCAATCTTGTGTAGCGTAGTTCTCAAGTCTCTTAAACTTTTCCCAAGTACAATAATATGTAGTTGAATGATAAGCAACCATTGCCTCCTATGCTTGTGACTGGGCACGAGACCAGTTAGGTTGGCCATGTCCACAAGCCCCACGACGCCCACACACATTTTGGCAAGGCATTGTAGCCACCATGCCTACATAACAATAATAATGTAAGGGCACAACATTAACAATAGTGGGTTTCTGTGGGCACAACAATAACAATATGGGGGATATATGGGCATAACAATAACAATAAGGGGCTATACTAACAATAACAATAAGGGGGATGCACTAGTATTATTATAGGGACCTACCACACATGCGTTTCAATGATTGCTTTTAATAACTCAAAGAAGGTGGATGAATTCATTTAAGGCACATGGCGAAAAAGAGATGAGTTCTAAGGTCGACACTTAGCAAATGGAAGATTTAATCTCCCATAACCCCCTTTCTCTTTCTATCTAGTGGAATCATAGCCCGATTTATGCTTTATATAGCCATCCTAGACCATTATATTATATCCCAACATTAATACTTACATAGCTTTATTGTACCATGGGTACGCTTAACAAATGCTCTATATAAGTATATTTACATCATACGTGTCTAGCCATTCACTAGTCAAACATTTACCTTGAGCTCCATACTAGGAGTCCATAGTAGCATATTTACATTATTTACATAATTTTTGAGATAATTCATGCCAAGGGTCAAAACCAAGGTATCAAAAAGATTGTCTCGTATTATGAGGGTTTTTAATATTTTGACATAGAGGTGTTGATGCATGATGCAACCCTCTAATATTTTGTTTTTGTTTACAAGAGCTACACAAAAAACATGTAAGAGCACTTTTGACATGTCCATGGTTAAGATGAGTCCTTTGTGAGGAGAAGACCATTCATCAAAGTGTCACATTGAGTGAACATTAACTTCACCATATCCATTCAATCCTTAAGATTTGGAACATTTGGTTCTATTCTTTGTGGCTTTCCATCCACACATTTGATATCGAAGGAAAGTATTAAGTGAGTTACTCTGAGGATTCCTTTCGCTAAATCAATTTAATAAATACTTGGTTGGAGGAATGGTTCATGTTACCAAAAAGTCTAAGAGGCCTAGTGCGAAGTCCCACTAGGAATTCTAGGTCTTATGGAAACAAGAGATCCACCAACATTGTCATCTTAATTACTTCTCTCTCGATGTTTACAAGTGAATTTAATCCCACAATGGAGGCTTCCCTATGAAAGATCACCAAATTCATATTCAATATGGCAGAGCCTAGAAAGGCTACGATAAGAGTTTCCTATAGTTCAAGTACTCTTTCTCAAGACCTGCTTAAGTTACAAGAGAGCTGTTACAAGTTAAGGTTTCTAATATATGCGATTTTATGGCACATGATGACATATGTAACTCTAGAAAATAGCCTATCAAGCATGGATCATGAAAAGATCAAGGATATCAATGAGGTAGAAGAAGTTTAGGCAATAATGTAGTTTTTATGGTTAAAACATGAACACAACGATAAATAAGATGATGTCAACCCTATTTTAGGGTTTTAATTTGTAAGTAATGTTAGATTTTTCCATTTTCAAGTTTATTAAATGAAATCCCTTTGTTATGGAAATAACACATAAATATAAATTTACTAAAAACTAAATTTACCCTAACCCTAACCCTAGTTACAAAAAAAAAGAGAAATTAGTGTTTTGATGAACACCTACTAGACAAGTACCTTGATCTAATTAGCTATTGGAGTAATTTGGGGAAATATCTATGAAGAGGGCAAGAGAATTAAGATATCCACTTTGAAGTTCTAGAAACTTCTTTGGGTGGGAGATTCTAAGTTTAAGAGATGCATATAACAAAGTTCTCTTGAAGGACTCTTGCAATTTTTTTTACATACCATGAAACATTAAAATTCTAAGGAAGGATATTGCAATTTTTAATATGGCATACGTAGAAAACCTTAATTCACATAAGATAGCATGAACAATGGAAAGAAAATTAGTATGAAACTTACATCATTCTACAACAATCACTTCTATCAATCCCAAAGAAGTCTCCCCATGCAAACATCTCCCTCACAAGGCAATTTTCTTCATAAAGATCACATTATGTCCAAGTACAAGAAGAAAAATAACTATTTTGCACTTCTTAAGAGAACATAAATGTGATGAATGATGAAGTTGAATAATGAAAAGTGACTCCCCTCTATTTATATGAGGGAAATCAAGTCATTTTTTTATAATTTTACAAGAAAATCCCTAAAATATTTGCTTTAAGCATTCAACTAGGTCAAAGGTCACAAAACAACCATGGGATAACTAAAAAAATGTAATAAAATGCCAAAATTGCCCACACATGTCGGAAATAAGACTCTCCACCATGACATCATCCTCCAATAATGATCAATCTCCATTAAGCAAGTGATGAAATGGTCTATTGAGTGTTCTTCACTTTAAGAAATCATCAAATTTTATAGGTACATCTCCAAAAGGCACATTCTCCACCATGATATAATCCACACAGAGGCCTATGTCACCATCCTAGGGCATGTAGGGATGACAATGAATCATCTACGGAAAACATTGGTATCAAGGCATGGTGTGTTAGCCCCTTAGGTCATCTCAGTGACATCCATCCTCATGTAGACTTTGGAACAAGGAAACATCCATCAAAGAAGGTCAAGGCTAGCTTGGGGGAATCCTGTGTCCATCTAGGCACATAATCAATCAAGCAAACGCCCAAGATTCTTGGGTCAAAATTTTAGAATCTGGAGGTACATCAAGAGGTGTGGAACCATGTGGAATTTGTTTAAGGTCGAATGCTTATATATAGAGAGGCCACATTGGGGCTAAAGGGTCACATCTTCTCTCAAGTTAAGGAAAAACATCCTTTGGAATGTACCAGAAAGGAGTCAATCCATCCCTTAAGGGATCTCTACAACATGTGTTATGTCACCTGAAAAAACCTCTCAAGATCAAGTGAGATCAACATAATTAGGGACACAAAACCATTAAAGCATCATATCGGCCATATCTAATGCTAGGGTCACAAGAATACTTCACACAAGACTTACTTTCAATAGTCTAACTAGCTTAAGACATGTAAATAAGTTACCTCACTTATGTTAGGGATGATTAGGTTAACAACCCTATTATGTGTTTTCACTCCCCAAGGGGAGTGACATGTCCTAGGTAGACCCATCAATGGATAGGAATTGGTGATAATGTGATCACAGAGTGGGAAAGACATCATTGAAGATGACACAACCATAAGACTAACTAGTAAGGAGGGAGAAAATGTGGAGGCATGAGTTACCCCTTTCCTCAACCTACTTTTTCCACCCTTCTGTTGTACCTTTAACTTTAATGATTTATCATTTTTTGTGCATATTTTAGGAGACCAAGCTTGCTATGTGCTTTTAAAATACCCCTTAAGGATGTAGTAATTCCCATTCATTAGCGTTGGGACATTCAAGATTTCCTTTATTTTAGATGAAGTATTAAATTATTAAGGAACAGGGTGATCGCTAATGAGGGGGGTAGATATCATGCTAGGATTTCGCCCAAGTTCTAAATGAGTCTCAACCATCTTTTACATTTCACATTTTCTTTTATTGTGGCTTTATATGCATTTATAATTCTTTTAGCTGCATCAACCTCCAAGGCAAAGTTTCCAAGCCCTTACTTAAGGATATGGTTATAGGGTGCCAATCCCAATGACCAATGGCAAACAACCCAAAGGATGGAGATGAATAATAGGGAATGATGGAAAATGACAATTATGGATTACCATGGACAAGTTATAGCAATCAATGCCCCTCCTAAACCATAAGGCCTTAGAGGTGTTGAAAGGTATAACTAGGTTTGGTCTTCATAATGACATGTAATTATGATTTTATGTAATATGATGTAAAGAAGAAAAATAAAATTACTGTATTGACTTGATTCACGGGTTTCATGAGCAAGAGATTTTATTTTTGAGTCAAGACTCCCATTGATATTCTTTAGGATTTATTTGTCATCTATTCATAAAATGTTAAAGTCATTGTCATGTAATGAAGTCATGTTACACTTTGTAAAATGTCAAATTTGTCTATGTAAAGTATCCTCCAAGACCTTGTCACTTATCCTCTTTAAGTCGGCCTACAACAATGGAAGGACATGCTAGAAGAAGTTGGCCTAACTTCTAGGGATCAGGTCAGCCTAAAGGACATGTGTAGAGGTGTATATGTAAGTCACACTCAGCCTCACTTAGGACAAGCAAATCAACTTGCATTCGATCAAGAGAAGTGCGAAGAAGGGGCAACGAAAGAGGATTCTTCTGGGACAACGAAATAGTTTATTCTGGGGAAAAAAAAGACTCTTTTGGGGCAAGTGAAGAAGGGTTCTTCTGGATCAACAAAGGAGATATTATTCTGGGACAATGAAGAAGGTATTTTTTTCTGGGCAACCGAATGAGAGGTTTCTTTTGGGCTAGCGAAGGAGAGTTTTCTTCTGGGGCATCAAAAGAAGGATTCTTCTGGGTGAGTGAGATAGAGATCTAGAGACCGAGTTTCACTAGAGAAGATTAGTGAAAGCCTAGAGACCGAGATTCTCTAGAGGAAGATGAGAAGGAGCAGTGTGAAGAATAGAGACCGAGTTTCTCTAGAAGGAGCTGAGGAAAGCAGTTCGAGATCAAGAAGACAGTTGAGGAAGGGAAGAGGTAGAGCATCAATGTTAGTGGCAAGGTTCTTGGGAGGATACTAGAGTCAAGGGTATGTGTCATGGTCTTGGCACTCGTCAATTGAAGATCTAGAAGAAGAATTTTGATTGGGTTTTCCTCTCAAGAGGTGAGATGTTTTGGCCCTGGATGACAAGCCTACATGTTGTGTCACTTGTCTTTTATTGTGCATATTGGTAATTGTCTTGATGAAAATAACACAATAATAACATAACGAAGAAAATACTATAAGCTAAGAAGTAAAAGTATATCACAAGAAATCATCAAGCAGATAAATCTTTTAACTATCTGTGCCCTAGATTTCTCGACATGGTATCAGAGCTTAGGTGATGAAGTCATGAAGGGGCATTCAATCAAGTGGACACATGAGAATCGAGCTTCAAATTATGATCGTAGAAAATCCAAGGGCTATCAAGGGAAAGATCTTCAAAACCCTAGATCGAAGAAATCTACACCAACAAGAGTCTTGAAACCATCTTCAAGAAAGAAGGAAGACTAAATCATTCAAGGAGGATCATGAATCAAGCTCTCTCTCATCAATCTCTCATGAAGCAAATCCTCTATCAACATCAAGATTAAGGAGGAAGCAAGCATAAATTTCTCAAGTAATTATATGACTATATCTAATAATAACAAAATTTATTTTTGCAAGGAAAGCAATAAATTGATTAGGGCTGCAAATTTCCCTGCATGGAAGAAAAGGAAAAACCTAAATCTTATTGAGAATGAGGTCATGGATCACGTAAAGGGATCAATAACCCAACCTCAAAAGGAATATATTCAAGCACATGCTAGATTCATGAAGGGAGAAGTGAGAGCCCAGAGGATTATTACAGAATCTATAAAATACTCTCTAATCCCATATGTATCAAAGTTGGAGACTACAAAAGCTATATATGACAAATTGGTAGAGTTTCTTTCCATAAGTATTGTAGGAGAAGTAATCTCACTAAGTCAAGAACTCTACAAATTGAAGATATCCAAGGAAGAAGGAATAACCTCATACTTTATGAGGATCAACTACAAGAGTTGGGAGAAGTCATGTTTGATAGACAGATGGTCGTACTGGTACTAAATGCACTACCAGAAGAATGGGGTAACTTAACTTCAAGTTTATATGGAAAGAAAGAGACTACTCCATTTCAAGATCTATGTTCACTTTGTAAGATCAAAGAAACCAGACTGAAGGCAAAGGTTGATGTTGGACCAAACGAGCAGAACTAAGCATACACTGTTATGGCAAGAAAGAAAGGGAAATTTGGAAAGTTTTGTCCTCAAAAGAGAAGGAGGAACATGGATAGGTTAAGATGTTATGGATGTCAAGAACTTGGGAACTATAGAAGAGATTGTACTAAACGTAGTAAGGACAAGAGAAATAGGGAAGAAGCCCACATTAATGAAGAAGTGAAAGAGTTTGAGTCAAAGAAGTGTAAGAATGAAGAAGTAAAAGATCTCTACTATTACTGAGATGATCTTCTTCATTAGAAGGTACTTTTCACTTGAAAATTATAGATAGGAAGCAATGTATATAAGATAGGATGCATTATATTAGAAAACATTATCATTGTAGAAGCATTAGAAGTAAGAGCTTGTGATATGAGTAGCAGAAATAATGTCTGAAAGAAATTATATTGAGTAAAAACAATAAGGGCTCTTGGAAACCTCACTGAAATCCCAAGTGATACTTATAGAAACAAGTAGAGGTCATCATCGACTAGGATCATCATACAATAGTCAATAAAGAAACATCTGTCGGGTGAGGATATCAACTATCCTCAAGTTTCTTTGACAAAATCCTTATCAAAGGATTCACCGATTTAAAAGGGAAACAAGAGTTTCTTCAAGAATTCCAGCTCGTGGGATTCAAGGGATGATCGGATGATGACGTAGCAGGAAATAAAGTCTAAAGGATAAAGTTCTTTCATTCAAATGAAGCTACTACAAAAAGTCTGGATGACCGAAAGGAAAGATGAGGTAGGTATGCTCACATAGATTATTATTAAAGTCATGTCATATGGTTGCAGATAATATGGATCACTATTTCCATCTTGGGAAATATGATCAAGAGAAGAAGGGATCTCCTCCTCCGAAAGATTGCTGAAAAGGCATAAGTCACACTACGTGAAATCAACATAATATGTTCTCATATGAATCATGAGGAATCTAACTACAATCGAGGAACTCTGATAAGGAATCCTAAGAATGAAGTGTGAAAAGAAAGAAAGAGATCTTGATAATATGCAACAACGAAGGTATTCAACATCCAAAGTCCAAGAATAATTGACTAGAATATCTCCCAGAAAGATATGAAGACTCTGATAAGAGTTGGGAAAAAGATGGAGACCCTTGACATTGAAAATATTTGGGAAATGTGTAAACCTATATGTAGGATGCTAATACCTATAGGAAGATGTCATAATGAAAGACCATCACAAAGGTAATGTTTGATTTAAGTGTTCATTTATTTGTGAACTAATATTTGGATGGCCTGATGTAGGATTGCTAAAGGAAAGGTCTGTGGATGACTTGCAAGAGGACCATATTGAAGGATATAAGATCTTTCTAGAAAATATGGCATGAAGGCAGAATGACATAAAGCACAAGCCATACGGAAAATATGATGGATCACTTTCTGATGAGATGAGGACATGACTAACTCATGGATGAAAGTGATGGATAATCTGTGCCCTATGATGAAGTCCCCGAAAGATGAAGACTCCATGACAAAAGAAATTGATGACATAGAAGAAGAGAGGAGTTCTTTAGGCAGTTGGTTGTTCCACACGAGGAGTTGTTGTAGGTCCCTGGTTAAGAGGGAGCCGAAAAAATAAGTTTCTTACTTGGAATAAAACTTGGAAAGTCCTAAGCCAAGAGGAAACTTAGGTACATTCTTTTTATAGGAATGAGTAAATTCCTTATTGGAATATGGCCTCCCTGTTTGAGAGGGAGAGATAGAAATGACATTCTGGTCTTCACCTAGGAAGACAAAATGGAGGATTGGGTAATCATTTGGCATATGATACTCTTTGGGGATGATATAGGGCATCCAATGAAAGAGTAGTCATGGAGGACCAATATTCTTTGAAGATTGGGGAGTCCAAGATGTGAATATTTCTCATGGAACACACCTTGAATACCTGGGTAGGGATGTTCCGAGACAGACAATGATGAGGGTGTATATAAATAATTGGTCTCGCCAAAATTGAGCTCAAACCTTGTGGAGATAAGGAGCTATTAGTCAAGGCCTTGGTACGTAACAAAGCTGGTTGATATGATGATATACAAATGAGTTACCAATCTGAATTCTTCTTATGAGAAATTCTTCAGATTGAGAAAGTCCAAGTACCATTATGAATACCTCCCTAGTTAAGAGAGAGTGTTGAAAAGTGTAACTAGGTTCGGTCTTCATAATGACATGTAATTATGATTTTATGTAATATGATGTAAAGAAGAAAAATAATATTATTGTACTAACTTTCTTCATGGGTTTCATGAGCAAGAGATTTTCTTTTTGAGTCAAGACTCCCATTGAGAGTCTTTAGGATTTATTTGTCATATAGTCATATAATGTTAAAGTCATTGTCATGTAATGAAGTCATGTTACACTTTGTAAAAGGTAAAATTTGTCTATGTAAAGTATCCTCCAAGACCTTGTCACTTATCCTCTTCAAGTCAACCTACAACAATGGAAGAACATGCTAGAAGAAGTCGGCCTAAAGGACATGTGTGGAGGTGTATATATAAGTCACACTTGGCCTCACTTAGGTCAAGCAACTTGACTTGCATTCGATCAAGAGAAGTGCGAAGAAGGGGCAGCAAAAGAGGATTCTTCTAGGACAATAAAAGAGTTTCTTTTGGGGCAGTGAAAGAGATTCTTCTAGGGAAAGCAAAGAAGGGTTCTTCTGGATTAGCGAAGGAGATATTCTTTTGGGACAATGAAGAAGGTATTTTTTTTGGGCAAGTGAAGGAGAGGTTTCTTCTGGGCTAGCGAAGGAGAGTTTTCTTCTGGGGTAGCAAAAGAAGGATTCTTTTGGGTGATCAAGATAGAGATTTAGAGAATAAGTTTCTCTAGAGAATATCAGTGAAATCCTAGAGACCGAGATTCTCTAGAGGAAGCCGAGAAGGAGCAGAGTGAAGAATAGAGACTGATTTTCTCTAGAAGGAGCTAAGGAAAGCAGTTTGAGATCAAGAAGAAATTCGAGGAAGGGAATAGGCAGAGCATCAAGGTTAGTAACAAGGTTCTTGGGAGGATACTAGAGTCAAGGGTTTGTGTCATGGACTTGGTAGTCATCAATTGAAGATCTAGAAGAAGAATTTTGATCGGGTTTTCCTCTCAAGAGGTGAGAGGTTTTGGCCCTAGCTGACAAGCCTACATGTTGTGTCACTTGTCTTTTATTGTGCATATTGGTAATTATCTTGATGAAAAGAACACAATAATAAAATAACAATGACAAGACTATAAGCTAAGAAGTAAAAGTATATCACAAGCAATTATCAAGCAGAGAAATCTTTTAACTATTTGTGCCCTAGATTTATCAAAAGGGGAATGTCCTATTGGGCGAGGGTCAAAGGCTAACCTCCCAGGGGAAGCATGAGAACATGTATACAATCAAGAAAGGTCAATCATCTAGTTTTCCCCATGATTCATATTAATTTTCCTTAACATTAAATGAAAGCACATGATTTCTAAAATGGTTAGAGTACCTATTGATAGAAGACCATCATAGAGCTATGACACAAAACTATTTGAAGACCATCATAGAGCTGCTAGTTAGTTGGTTGTCAAATGAGGAGAAAATTTATGCTCTGGATGGGTAATGGTTTCCATTTCACATCTAGGTATTCCTTCATCATTTATTGTTCTAAGAGCACTTAATTTATATTGTATATCGTTATTTCTATTGGCTTTATTTTTGGTTAATTTTTTTGTTAATCAAGACTTAATTTGAGAATTTCAATTTAGTTTATCTTTCATTATCCATTTCTTTTCAATTCTTGGAATTATTATATAATCAATCAAAAGGGATAGCTTGTCTCTTTTGTGTTGTAACTAATTTACAATTTACAAGTATTAATACTAATTTGTATGTTTCTACATAGGTAAGAAGAGTGAGTGAAAGTTGGAGGTTTTCTTTATGGAGACTCACATTCAAACTTCATAGAAGACATGTGTTAGCAATAGAGACAAAAAAAAAAAAGTAAATTGTAACTTATTAATGTAACATTCATAACTCCATGTCTCCACAAATGTAACTTTAAGTTTCAAAACCCATTTGTAGCTCACCATGTGGAAGGTAAAATTGAAAGTTTTAATCATGGAGATAATTGAATCCCTAAATCTAGGGTTCAATAAAATCATTTGTGAAGGTGACACATGAAAATCATCGAATCCCTAAAGCTAGGGTTCAAGAAAATTATTTTTGAAGGTGTCTCCAAAATTGTCATAGACCATATGAAAGACAAAAATAAATAATATTCACAAGAAATGGCTAGCAAATTTTCTTGGATTAGGTGGGCCATTAGATGTTTTGAATTATGCAAGTTTGAGCTCATTAAAAAGTCTTCTAATTAGGTAATGAATTGGTTTGTGAAAACATATTTTTTTCATTAATAAATATAATTTTGTGTTGTTAGGGAATTAAACCTTAGAATAACAAGATAAATAGCAAGGAATTTTCTCACACATCCTAATCCCAGGGGGTCCTTATTCATCATATAACCTCCCATACTCATGATTAATGATGTACAATGGATAATTAATATTTCACAATAAAGTCAACTTATTTGAATTATCCTTCCAATCAAGTCTAATCACATGCCCTAAACACGCAACAATTGTTGAACCCAAGCAATAAGTCAATTGTCCCCTATGCATAAAGTAAACCTAGAGTTTTCATAATTGTGAGAGAAATTTAGGCTATAACCTTTATGTTTTCAATTCATCCTCTAAAGTGAAGTGCCTCTGTAGAATGCAAAACCCATTTGAGAAAGGAAGGAGAGTTGGTTCATGCACCAGTGTGGTTGTTGTTGTGAGAAAGGAACAACAAGGCAATTGTTCACATACTTTTGATTAGTTAAACAACTTTATGGCTTACAAGGGTTGATGGGCCTCCAAATTAGACACAAATCAAGGCCCATCTAACCTTTCCTAGGCACAAAAAGACTATATCAAATCTCTCCTTCTACACTTAATAATGTTTTTTTAGCTTTAATATGTTTTAGGAAGGTTTAGAGATAATTGCATATCATGTGCCTAATATTATTTATTTTTGTAGAATATTGTGAGAATATTGGGCAAATAATGAAGATTTGGAGGAGGACATAATTCAGGGACATTCCACCTGCTACAAGAGGATCAAGATTGGATAATAAATGAATAAAGCATCATGAAATTATTGACAAATTCTAGAGCTCTACTTATTGAGAAAATCCAGGAATGTGTTCCTTGTCATTTAATGCAAATTCCTAGTGTTGGGAACTGTATCCACTTTTCGAGGGATTTTGGAGGGGAAAGATACCTCATTTCAAGGAGAATTCTTCTTCATCACTTTGCATAAGTACCAATTCGAATTTGCCCCTAGAGGCATGTATTTCTTAGTCTTCTTGTGGAGAAAACTTGTTATTTAGTATTTTTATTTTAAATGAATTGTCAAGCATTGACAAATACCAAAAATAAAATTCCCTCCACCTGGGGAATTATGTCTTATCAAAGCTTGCTAAGCCAATTGAAAATTAGAAATAAAATTTCTAGAAAATTAGAAAAGTATTTTTGAATTTACGGAAAATAGAAATATTCAACATTTTCCCAAAACTTTGGTTAAAATAGAAAAAAAACAACAAAATAATGCACAATAAATGCACTTTGACCATGAGGTGAATGATATAGTGTTTGGCGAGGCAGGGAATAATAATATCCAAAATAACTCTAGAAAAGTATCAATCTAAAATAGGTGTTGTATTGATTCACCATTCCTCCCTACGAATCAAACATATGCTTGGGGCCCTTCTAGGACCCCTCCTGGAGATTATCTTAAGCCATGATTTTGTTATACAAAGGTAGCTATAAGAATACCTTTGTTTTAAGTGTTGCTTCTAATTTCCATGCATCCTTCCACCCTTGATTTACTCCTCTCTTGAGGCTGGCCGAAAAGCAATTGAGTACCCCAACTTTGTAACATAAGTCCTTTAATTGGATTCATTGTCTATACAACATCACCTTCTTCCTCCCTAAGCCTTAAGGAATCCTTTACTACAACTTCTCTGTATGTTTTCCTTTATTTTACCTATTTCCGTTCTTTTACCTAATTTCCTTCTAATGCTTCTTCATGTGCATTTTCCCACTTGAATCCATAAGTTTCCTTCCACTTGAATGTATACATTGCCAACCTTTTACATCCTCTTTGAGCTAAGGTCCTCCTTGGGTCTTTTGAAATCCCATAGACATCCCATCCACCTCCTCCCTCCCCACTATTTGAAGAAAAAACTTGTGGGAAAAGTCAAGGGATGCTTCCCTACATTCATGGATGACATCCTTAGTAAGCATATTGGCGTAAACTAGGGTGCTTATACACCTAAGGGAATTTCAACTAAAATCCCTTGATGGAAACCTAAGGGATGACCCTATGTGTAATAATTTTACTACTCATCTTATGAAGGTGTACATTCCATAACCCATATTTGGATTTGAACCCATGACCTAAAAGGAGGAAACACATGTTCTTAAGTGTTAGGTCCACTCATATTATACACATATACATACGTTAGGAAAAAAGGCTTAGGCGTATAGGAGGGGTGGTTCCCCAACCTTCTCTACCTTGTTGGGGCTCTAAGAGGCCAGGGTTAAAACCAAATGTCATTTTTGTAGGGGTTGTAATGATATATTATGCCAATGTAAGAAGTTCTTAGTTTCGAAAAGGGCATGAATTTATTAGTAAGCATGCGATCATATTAATTTAGGGCATGTTGGTTCAAGATTAGTCCCAAATGGTTTAGTGGATTCCTCGCCTATTGATTGTAATAAATATAAATGTTAAATTTATTATGTTGTAACTTAGTGGTTGGGATAGAGTGTCACCATGCAAATAACATAGGTTGGAACCATAGTTGGTGTAGAGCTCTTGTGTGCGTGAGAAAGAAAGTGTTTGACCTATCGAAGACAGTTTTTTTTTTTTCCCTGAAGCAAAAAAAAAGCTACAATACTAAGGGCTACTTACACTCATTGGCGATCTATAAGGGGGACCACTTCTTCTCTTACTATATGCCTCTAGGTCTTGGCTTGTTAACTTGTTTCATTATGTTTGAAGAAGATAAAATCCTAGCCACTAATAGATATATTTAAGCTAAACTTTAGGATCAAAAACATGATTTCAACCTAAATAGTATTTATAAAAAATCTAGTATCCCATATTATTATTTTTTTCCACTGTAAAAATCATAATCTTTCATTAACTTTGAAAAATTACATATTGTAAATGCAATATGCATATGTTGTATCTGTCTAGCCCCAAAGGGCTCAGTCAATTTTTTTGAAAGGTTTTGCAAAATAACTATATACTGTCCAGAACACCACGCAGTATGTTCATAAAAAGGAGCCTTGCATTAAGTCTGTACATGTGCCACGCAGGGCCATACATAAATATCCTATATAATATATTCATAATTTTCAAAGAAAAACATTTGGTCAAAAATTTCCAAAAGAAAACCAGATCATGGGCTCTCTGCCCTGTGATAATGTAGATCTAAGTATGGGCAGTGATAGTAGTGGTATTCATTTGTCTCTCACTGTTCTTGGATCATCCACTCTCCTCTGGGAAGTACTGTGGCCACCTTGGATAGCCCGTTAGCACAACTGTTATGTTCCCTGTAAATATGATTGCATGTGATATTATTAAAATGAGCACTGAAAATGTTTATTTCATCCAAAATATTACTAAGTGTGTGTATGTGGCAAGAAGTAATATTATTGAACCAATTAATAATGATCTTTGATTCTCCAAAAATATTTATGCTCATGCAGTTATGCCCCAAAGAGAAAAGAAAGAGATGATGAAGGGTGATGAATTTAGCGAAATTGTTTGTTCCAGCCCCTAATCCCATCTTAACTTTGAAGTAATGATGTTCACTAATGTATACGATGAATCCACCACATCCCTGTTGCTGTGCTGCACCATCAAAATACGCCCAAGGGGTATTTTTATCAATATGTGGAGGAGTATGTGGCCTGCAGGCTCGGGGTTGTGGAGGCTCAAGCATCTCGTTAAATGTTGATACTATACATGTCGCAGTATGAGGCCAACACACGGGTTTGTTGTCAAAAATAGAATGATTCCAAGCCAGCCAGAGATGCCAGCTGATAATTAAAGGGAGGTTTTGAAGTTTTGACCCTTTATGCCGATTGTACCAACCTTCCCATGCTTTGTTTATGTCTTAACCTTCCCAGAACCCCATGAAGTGTATTGTAGAGGAAACATTTTGCCAAATATCAATCAAGGCTGAGCATTTCAGAAACAGATGTAAAGTCGATTCCGATGAACTTTTGCATAATGTACACCAATTTGGCCCATGGAAGGATCAATGCATAAGATTATCGCCTGTGGGAACTTTGTCTTTTAGAATACACCAGAAAAATAGTCTGGTCTGAGGAGGCACAGTAATTTTCCAAATAGACTTCCACCAGAAGGTAATCAAATTCGGTCTTGTGGGAGATCAGGGCTAAATAACCAGACTTAGGTGAGTATATACCACTGTCCGCATGACACCAAATGAGTTCATCCGGGCCCTCTTTTATCCCGATATGAGAATCAGATAGAGCAGAAATATAATCATGCCATTCTTGGTGCCAACATTGTGGTAAATCGAGTTGTAAGGTGGATTTCCATGTTTGAGAAAAAATGGTGGAGTTATGAGGATCTGCAATGTTTGCAAGTACCTTGAGCTCGTGTGAATGAAGATGTTGTATGAGTTCTCTAGACAGCTGATATCTTCCTCCACCTCCAATCCATGGATCTAAACCAATGCGAGCCATAGATCCATTGCTGATTCTCCAGGCCAGATTATCCCTAATGAGCAGCAGAGAGTGAAGGAGTGCCTTCAAGACAGATGAGATGCTAGATTTAGGCCAACTAGGCAAACGAATCCAATCCATAATTTGTTGAGGCCAAATATAATTGTGATATGTGATGGCAGTCCAGAGATTCTATCCGGTTAACAAAGTCCATCCCATTTTTGCAGCAAGTGCTTGCGCGAAAAAAGGAAGATCTTTTAGGCCCCAGCCTCCCCATTTTTTGGGCAGCACTATCTTACTCCAGCCAAGCCATGCAAAAATCCGTTTGTCCTGGTTCCCATTCCAAAGATATCTGTTGCAGATTTGTTGTAAACGAGCCAAGATGCTCCTAGGTATCCAAGTGAGTGCCATCCAGAATACAAGGGTGGCCTCAAGAACAGATTTAATAAGAACAAGTCTACCAACTCTAGACAAATATCTGTGGCTCCATATGGTAAGCCTTTTCTCCAGTTTTGTGATGAGCCAAACCCAATCAACAATTTTCTGGTTGATAGGCTTTATCCAGAACCCTAGGTATTTGAGACCCTGGTTTAGTGGATTGGTGCAATAAGGGAACAACTAATGAGCAAGATGTGTCTCTTGGATGGAGGTTTCGGCAAAAGTAATGGTGGATTTTGAGTGATTGGCTAACATCCTAGTAGCTAATGAGAAAAGAGAGAGAATCTTGGAAAAGGAGTAGGAATCTCGAATACTTCCATCAAGAAAAATAAGAATATCATCCACAAAAAGTAGATGGGTGAGAAAGCAGTCATCAGATATCTTGAGTCCACAAAGATCACTGTCTCTCTTAGCCGATGCAATCAATCGACTAAGACCATCCACGACAATCAAAAAAGGGAGAGGTGAGAGGGGGCATCCTTATCTAAGCCCCCTCTCAGAGTGAAAAAAATGAGATGCGGACCCATTGATGAGAACACTGAAGGTGGGAGAGGTTATGCAGGCCATGATCCAGGTGATGATATTGTGGGGGAAGCCCAAATGGATAAGGAGCATCTTAATATAAAGCCAACTGACATGGTCAAAAGCTTTTGCCAGATCTATCTTAAGAATAATGGCTTTTTGGTGTCTGGTCCAGATTATATGAATGGCTTCTTAGGCCGAGCCAATAGCTTCATGAATCTGTCGATGTTCAAGAAAAGCAAATTGCTGGGGAGCAATATGTCGAGAGAGAATAGGGTGGAGGCGATTAGCAATGATCTTGGAGATGATTTTGTATAGACAATTGCACAAAGAGATGGGCATGTAGTCATTAAAGGAGGATGGGGTGTCGGACTTTGGAATGAGGGCAATGAAAGTCGAGTTGATGACATTGTACAGAGATCCAGACAATCTGCATTCTTCCACGACCTTCAACAAATCTTGTCCCAGGAGGTAATAGAAGGCGAGGTAGAATTCAATGGTCCAACCATCTCGTCCTGGGCTCTTGTCCTTTTTGAACCATTTTAGCGTGCCCTCAAGCTCACCAGATGTCACAGGAGTGAAAAGTGCCTCTGCCTCATCCTCATTAACAAATTTGGGGATGTGACCAGCCACATTAATGATATCAACAAGATTCAAACAAGGAGGGATTTTGTATAGGTTCTTAAAATGAGAAGAGCCAAGGTGGGTGATTTTATTGAAAGAATCAGCCATACCTCCTTCAGGAAGAGGTATATTCCAAATGGTGTTTGTAACCTTTCTACCTTTTGCATAGTTCTGAAAAAACCTTGTATTGTCATCCCCTTCTTTCAGCCATATGGTTCTACTCCGAAGACGGATGGATTCCTCTCTTTCCTTTAGGATCTGAGCCTTCTAATTCTGAAGTTCAACCAAATGAGATTTGTCTTCAGCAGTGATAAACCCCGGACTTCGGTTATCGAGCAGAAAGCTGAGCTCTGATTCTATGTGTAATAGAGTTGAATTCTCCCTCTGATGTTTTTCTCTAGCCCAGTTAATAGAAAGATGCTTGAGCTTGGATAAGTTTAAACATAAACCTTTTGCCATGGAGTTAGATCTATCGATTGGGTTTGCAGCCCAGAAGTTCGAAACCATACGAACATAAGTAGGGTCCTGAAGCCAGACATGATTAAACTTGAAAGGGGCTTTTGGCTTATGGTGAGGCCCCAATATCTCCAGATAAATGGGGGAGTGATCCGAGATACTCCCTGTTCCTACCCATTGTTTATAGTGATGCAGCTGTTGTATTAGGGGTCCCTTCATAATGAATCTGTCTAATCTTTGAGCAAAGGCAGCCTCACCCACCCTTCTGTTCCTCCATGTGGGAAGAGGCTTCTTCATAGGGACATCCATCAAGTTAAACCGCTCCAGGAGATCAGTCATGAACCCCGAGATTGAGTCCACTTGTGCCATAGACCCCTAGGATTCACCATAACCTGGGGAGAAGTTGAGATCGTGTCCAATAATGATGTGATCGGATGAGAAAAAGGAGAGGCCAAGCAGCTGCTGCCAAAAATGCTCCCTCTATTGACAAGGACCATAAATGTTGACAATCCGTAGGTTGGTGCCAAGCTTTGCTGAAAAGAGATCTAATCCCAGGAAACCATGGCCTCCCCAAGATGCAGTGACTCTGATGGTCTTGGGATTATATCCAATGGCAAGACCACCGAATCTCCCCACAGCGTCCATTTCCATATAGTTCCATCCCGGGGAAATAGTGTTCATGGAACTGGTGATGAGTTCAGCCGAACCTAGGGTTTCTTGCAACATAATAATGTCAATAGGTTCAATCTCAAAAAGTCTGCGCATGGCTAGTTTCTTGGAGGCACTAGCCATTCCTCTACAATTAAAAGAAAGACATTTCATGGGGGAACACTACCAGGGGTATTCAATGCTCTAAGAACCCCATCAAGAGTAGATTGACAGCCAGAGGCGACTTCAGCTCTAGCACGTCTGATAGCTTTGGACAGATCATATTTTCTCCGCAGAGATGATAGAGAGGCTAGACCAGGAATAGAGAGACCCAATCCAGTAAGATGTACCGGAGTGCCGCTAGATAGTGAATGGGGTCGGAGATTGTAATGATGAGATTTCGAAACCCATGACGAAGATGGTGAAGAGGAGGATGTGGATAATGAATGCAGAGAGGGAGCAGTAGGTGCAATAACAGGGGAGGACAACATAGTGCAATGTGCCACAGTGATGGAAGGTGCAACAAAAGAGGAGCAATGAGTAATAGAAGAGATGAGAGAGGTGAGAGGAGTACCCGAAGCTTTGGTGGCTTCAGCAGCTGCCCGAGACCTGGTGATAGGTGGCGAGATCGATCTGTGTTCCGCATCCACTGCCTTAGGAGGAGGATTGTTGACCGGAGGAATAGGGCCCGGAGCAAGTGAGCACTAGATGGCCAACGAATCGATCCTGGATGGCACAGAAGGGGCTTTAGGGGTATCCTCTGGTTTCTTGTTAATGGGGCAATCTTTAAATATATGGCCCACCTTGTGACACCGTCGACAACGGAATGGAACCCCTTCGTATTCCAGTATCTAGATCCTAGTATATTTCCCCCATTGAAGCGTAATCTTCTCCTCCAAACCCTTGCGAGTGTCTAAATGGACTAGGATGCAGGCAAGGGTTCTATTTCTTGATTCCACAAAGGTGCAGTCATGGTCCAGATATGTACCAAGGGCATTCCCGATTCTGATGAAGTCCTCCTCGCACCAATACTGTAGAGGGAACCCTGGCAAGCGCACCCATAGGGGCCCGGCCCCAATTTGTTCTCGCTCAGGATCAAAAAGAGGGCTCCATCTCTTAAGGAGGACTAGAGCCATCTCAATGTGCTAGTATTTGGCAAGAACCAAATCTGTATAATTCTCCTTCGCAAAGTGAAGGGAAAACCAACCCCTAGGTGGAACCTGCACCTCAGGCAGTTCTTTGAGTAATCCACCCCAGATTTCTTTGACCCATAAAGTGAGCCTTGTGGCCAAATAAGCCCTTCCGCGAACATGTCCGACAAGTATTGTGTTGGCCATAAATGCCGCTTCCCCAATTGCAGAGGTCTCACCGAACCAAATCGTAATATCCTTGGAGGTCGTCTTCACGCACTTTGATTTTCTCTTCCCCGAGCGAGGTGCAGATGGGTGTTCTGCCAAAGGGTCAGGGGAACCTTCCAGAGGGATGGATTTTGTAGACTTAACCTTGACAGACGGTGTCTCGAAACAACCCGATGGCGAGTGGACGGGTAAAGAAGGGTTTGGGGCCACCGAGGTATGGATACCCGCAGACGTCGCAACAAAGAAAGTTGAAAAGGGCATATGTGGGTCGAATGAAGGAGATGGAGGCGTATTCGCGGTCAGAATGTGTAAAGTTCTAGGCGATAAAGGAGGTATATCCAAAGCAAGGGATTCAATAGAGAGAGACCCGATGAAAGGAGGTACAGAACAGTGCTCCGGCAAGGTAACCACTGGCGATGAGTTCGACGGAAAAGGATCGGACGGAAGACTAGGGCCAGCTGCCGACGAAGAGAAACTTGGGGGCCCAAAAATGACACGATCTGACTGTGGATACTCAGAATAATTGACCTCATCAATATCCATCAATTCCCCCATAATACAAGCTGAAACCGACATTCAGAAAGCGACGGACAAGGCAACAACGCGAATGGCGGGCAATACTATCAGCGAGGGGTATGCTGCTCCAATAAATGCAAAAGGCTGCAGTAAAAACCTAGGGTTTACCCTAAACCCTTACAAAAACCTACAGTAATCGACATCTCTCCTTCCTCGTATCCCATATTATTATTACTAAAGTTACACTAATAGTAACACTTAAAGTTGATCTCATATACCCATAAATAGTTCATGTCTATTTTGGAATAGGGGTTCGAGAATTCTAATTTAATTATTGATAATTATTAGGTGGATGGTAGGGATTAACCTCCATGAAATATTATAGAATATTCTTAGTAGTAGTCACACATCAAAGGTTGAGATTTATCTCAAAAGTAGTTATGGCCTTTTTGTCCCTTTTTTTGTAAGCTAAATATTTTCATTTTATCAAGAAGTTACATTGTTGTCTACAACTTTTCAAAATTCTACCAGCCTCACTATTACTGGATTTATTGGTTGGGAGTTGATTCACAAAGATTTTTACATTAGCCCAAAAGGATAAAGAAATCCAAAACAAGAGAGTACCCAAAAACCAGAAAACTATTAAAATCTTCACACAACCTCTAACCATTAGGCATCTAAAGAAGTGACTGACATAAGGTTTTCTGGGCTAGAACATGGAGGAGGAGGCTTTAGAAATTCACACTGAACATGCCTCTCCCTATGTTCTAAGAAAGCGTCTAGATAGGTCAGACATGCCTCCAAATGAGCTAGAATGTCCTGCATCCTCCACTGATTTCTCTACAAATCATTGAGGAAGGAAATAATCTCATTGTGATTATCATGTTTCTCCTTAAGAAATTGCCCCAACATTATTTTTAATTACTAATGTAAAGTGACCAAATGGATTTACTTTGATCTCTACCCCCTAGTATTTCCTGGATTTGGGATCCAATGCCAAGGTTTCTCTAATAGGATCAGAATTTGAAAAAGATTCTCTCTCTTGGTGCACAATACTCTCTAGTCTCTAAATATTAGATTGAGTGCTAAGAGAGTTTGCAGTATGAAATGCAACAATGACCTCCTTTAAATGAATCTCAACTTGTGAATGGTTGGGATCGTTGTGACTGGATTACCAATATTCCCCCTTCCCCCGACGATTATAACCCTATTTCCTAAGCACATTGAGTTGTGCTACTGAACCAACTCAACACTTGTCAAGGAGGTACTTGTGGTATTGACTCAAACAATCTCTCCACTCAGGCTCTACTGGAGGCAAGAGAGTCTTCCCTTTATCATAATTGTTCTGCATGGTTTCTCTGTTAAATTAGATATGGAGTATGTCTCCAAGAGGCCGACAAGACAATGCATGAGATATTGTGGAGCCTTGTCCCTTACTTAAATCTCTAACCCGAGAGGAACTAAGGTCGAGGAAGGGGTGTTGACAGAAAACTAGAACAAGACAAAAATTGAAGCCCAATAGTACAAAATTACAATGAATAGATTGACAAGGCAAGCCCTAGAGTCATAACCATGACAATTTTTAAATCCAATGAAAGCCTTACAAAAGAAATGAGCATCAGAGCTAAAATGAATAAGTCAAGCAACCAAGATTACCTCAGAGCCTAATTTGGGACGCTGTGAGACCTTGACCACTATCGCATGCTTGTAATTCTTGTTTTGACTAGGGGTGTTGAAACCCTAATTCATTCTTCCAAACCACTGTCTCGATCGAACTAGCTATCTTCCCCTGCTAAATGGAGTCGAGAGTTTGCAGAACCAAACCACACTAATTGCAACGATAAAGAATTATACAACAATACCACCCAGTTCCAGCCCAGCTTGAGAATCCCATAGAAGACCTCGACTCATATGACCAACATCCCAAATGAAAAATTACTACCTGGATTATATGAGAGCTTAGCCAACACCCTTGAAACCAGCTAAGACCCTGCTCTACTCTCCTCTGCATGCCCTTTGGAGGATAAATGAAATAACCCTTGACGCAAGGTGCCATTCAATGGTGTTTACTCCGCACGCATTGTGCATGGGAGGGGTGTGCCATGCCACCCCCCTCCTTAATTGCCATGGGAGTCAATGGGGTGGCGAGCACCTCCCAAGATCCCTTTTGCCTCGATTATTCACCCCTAACGAGGTATGCCCTTTTTGTCCTTTTACTTAAATTGATTAATTAAAAAAAGTCATATGAACATGAGCTATGGTTTTTTGGGCATGTGGTATTCGTAAGATATGGTATTGTAACAAAGCCATGGTTACAAATCTCCATGCTAGAGTGTGAGTGAATTTTATGATTAAAAATATTGTTACATATTTTTTTAAATGTATACATGTTTAACTCTATATTAATATTTTTTTATGATTAATAATAATAATAATAATAATGAAGAAGTTATAATTTAATTAATTTTTTTTGCATTATTGTCATTGATGGCAAAGGAGCATTGAAGGAATGCAAGGAGCAACGAGGAGCAACAAGAAGTAGTAAGGCAAGGAGTAGCAGCAAGGCAAGCAACAACTAGGCAAGGAGCAGCAATGTAAGGAGCAACAAGGTGCAAAGGCAAGACTTCGAGGCAAAGGCAAAGATGTTGCAAAGATTGTTGTGATGCATTAGTGATAAATATTGTTATTTGACTTTGACATTAGGTTGATGCATTTAATCATTACATGTGGTTGCAATTAATATTAGATGGATTATTTATTTTTGTGTTCTAAAATTCAAGATATGAAGAGTTTGGAAATGAATGAGTGGAAGGCAAAGATTTAAGCCTATTTACTTCATATTCTTATGTGGGATACAAACAACCAACAAACTATCTTTATAAAAGATGCGATTTTGGAAGGCATTGAGAGGTTAGAGAATGGGAGAATGTGAGAGAGCTGATTGAGCTATTATGCATTAGTTACCTGGCACATATGAAGTTGATGTGAAGCAGATTTGAAGGGAAGAAGATACGAAAATGAAGATGGAGATATTTAGAAATTATGACTAGGTAAACTAGCACATTACTCCAGGAGATTCTTTGCTCCTGGGAAAAACATCACATGTTTTTCTTGCCATGAACATGGACATGTGGCAACAAATTGTAAGAACAAGAAGATCAAGACTATTCAGAAAAACATGCAACAAACAAGAAGGTATTATCCAACAAGCAAACAAAGGAGAACACTGGCAACCGGGTATATAAACTCTTTCTATGGTTATTATTATATGTGTCATGAATTTGGACGTAAAGCATTTGAATGCAAAGTGTGTATGAAGAAAAACATGAACACAAAAAGAAACACACCATTTTCTCTATTTATTGGCCACACAAGATGTTTTGTCTGTAATAATCTTGGCCATAAAGCCAAGGATTGTAAGCTGCCATATATTCTAAAGAGCACTAGACAGGAGACGGAAAGAAGGCCAAGCAGACCAAACTATGAATAAAAAAGAAATGCAGATAGTATAAGGCAACCCAATAAAGTGTGGAAGAGGAAGAAAAATGAGCATCCCGTTACTTCAATGACATAATGAAATCATCATGGTTTCAGAGGGAGCTGCTCTAGGAAGCAAGGTAGTCATCCAGTCAATATTAGAAGAGCAACAACATCCCAGGGGGAGAGTAACCCATAAAATGTGAGAAGATAATGGACATGGTGAGATCAAAATTGGCATGGAGAACGTGAAGCAAACAAATACATACACATGAAGAGGAAACAATTAAACAAATAACAATGAGAAAGCCATAAGGGGAGTGGCAATATCATGAGGACAAACTTGATTGGGAAGTTGAAAATAAAGAACAAGTTCTATTTGCAAATTTGCTTGTAACTTCAAGGGCCATAAGGGAGAAGCACCAAACATATCCTAGAAGAGAAAATATCTTTAAGAAGATAAATTGTGCATGGAGCATTCACCTAGTAGAAAATTGAACAAACCTGCAATAAAATTATTCTAAGTGTTTATTGTAGAGTGAGAACCAGAGTTAGAGATTTTTTTTTCTTCCTAAAATATAAGTACTTATTTCTGGGTTGTTCAATAGTTAAAACAAATGGTGACTCAAGTGCTAAATGAACCTATTTACTTGCTTTCTTTGTTGCCCAAACCATCCCAATGTCTAGCAACCTCGGGCATTAGACATCACTTATCACTTGTTTATTATCAATTAAAGAGGGAGAAGAAGAAGGAGAGAGCTCCAATCGGTGAAGTGATTACATACACCATCCATATTTTACTGATACGTCAGAAGCAAATCAGGCAACGCAACAATTCACAATGAAAACCCTTGTTCAAGGGCCAGGGCGATGGCATCCGTGCATTTAGAATAGCGACAAACAAAACACCAGGAAAATTAAAACTATCGATCTTGCAGTCAATAACAAATGAAAATAATGGCATCAATATCAATAAGAGAGGGAAGAAAACATGTCAATTTTATTTTAGCAGATAACTATAAATTGATAGATATGGATATGGGTCACAAATTACAATTCACTTATACAGTTGATACTTAGGGTTTGCAGTGATGGTGGAGCTCCTAGTGTCGAGTCCATGGATTGCTATTTAAAAATGTATGCGAAAAAAAAAACCCAGACAAAGTTGATCCCAAAGAAACATAATTTGTAAGTGGAGCACCTATGCTCTGTCCCAAGAAACCCTAAAACTGCCATGCACAATTGATTGCTTAGGCAATGTTTTCAACAAGGAGTCTCTGGTTTTATTAGTCAAAACTTAAGGCAAAGGGGTTCGAACTAAAAAAATTGAATAGGAGGATTGTGGAAAAGAGCGTTACATTAATTGAGAACGTGTAAGAATGCTACCTTAGTCCAACAATATTCAAAGGTTTTAGCAGGGTTATGATGGTTTGAAAATTACATAATCTAACACAACAAAAGTTTGAGAACCTCATCTGTAACGAATAAGTGGTATGACTACTGATATGAGGCTTAATACAATTTATTATGTACATTTGTAGGCCCAGGGAATCCATTACACATAGATGGCGACATTATCTATCATATGTAAATGAAGATATGAACCTGAATTGAAACGTTACAACAATTAAGAGTGTCTAAAAAGATTACATAATCTGTCATACATGCTATCATACGTTACACTCCAAACTTCAAGTCAGAGCATATGCCAGACATGAGATATTTTATCTCTATTCGCTGTATTACCAAATACCATAAGAGTTTGATCCATTTGCTTGTTGTGGCATTACCTGGATAACGCCTTGAAGATCACTGCCTACCTATACAAACCCTTCTTTCTAGAGAATGATTAATATTTACAGGTGAGGAAAGGAAGCATGCGTTGAGTGTGCAAAAGATATGCCAACGATCTAAAGAGAAGTTGAAATGGATGAAAAAAGTCTTAACAATAATATTCATAAGCGTTGAGAATGCCATTGATCAGTCCTGCTCTGGCAGAGAAGCACATATGACAGGGATACAAAAATACAAAATGTCAGTGTTATTGGTGGCTTGTGTTTGGTTTAGACCCAAACATAAGAAGTTGAGGCAAGAGGCTCGTGAATCATCGTTTGAAGGATGCATAACAATGTGTAAAGAATTGTGATGTCAAGATAGAGTGCTCGAAAACTTGTGAAATGTTGTTTGCAACCATAGAAATCAACGTTTTCTGCACCCATAGAAAGTGGTGAAAAATATGGGCACATCCATGGAAATATACGTATAAGTCTTCTCAATATAAAGCATGGTGCAAGTTAATATATCAGGAACTATTATCCTGCTTCTACTCTGAATGCTTTGTTTAATTTTTATTTCAGCAACAACATTTGCTCGATGGCATAACTCTTCTATCACGGTTCTTATTAGATATCTTTTTGTTATTATATGCCATTGGAAGTTTATGGTTCGAGGAATTTTGTGGCATTAGCATTGCACTTGTTGTGGATGGTGTCATAGCATGTCACTGCTTAGCTTCAAACTCTCATGGTGATATATGCTTGGGGTAGAAATATGTTCTCATTATGGTCTTCGACAAAAAGTTCAACTCAGACGCTGCATTGAGAGAAAATGATGACAATTCCTAGGCATTACCTTGAGTGAAAGTTTCATTGCTCCCACCATTTTAACCTTTCCACGACAAAATATAAATAATGAGAACATTCATACAACGTCAAAGCAACAAGCAATCCTGATTTTTTTATTTGTTACAAGGACCAAGCAAGATCGTTGCCCTATCTTGCAAGTCTTGGATGGAGGAAGGTGATAAGTGTGAAGCAAATGTTAGACCATTTATCGATTCTTTAATGCGGAATTAAAACTTAATGCCCAAGAAAAATACCTCCCGCCATTGATGTTAAACACACTCTGATGACTCAAGCGTAGCAGTCCCTTCCCTTTATTATTTTCTGTTGTGTTTGAAATCTGGTTAAACTACTGACAAGAAGAGAGCCCGAGCCATCAGTTTCCTCTCGGCCTCAAACGATAGAAGAATAGCTTGACTAAAATGCGACCAATTCCTGTATGCATCGGCACTTTCTCAGAAGCGATATTGTTCTCTTATCTTGAAATACCCTCTCTCTCGAAAACAAAGATTAATGAATTTACTAATAAGAAGCCCGATCTGGAATAGCTTTACAAAAACGTTAATGTGATTGAAGTGGGTATCTAATTTGGGTAACTTTTACTAAACTGGTGATAAACCTCCACATACGACGGTGAACCCTGCGATCTCTTTAATAACTGAATTCTAAAAATGGGTGCTATATCTCCAAAGATGGGAGTGGAAATCTTGAACAGACTACCCGAGGTTGCAATTGCATGATAATAGAGACAACAAATGGGGAAGACAATCATAGAACTGTTATGAGGAGAGATAAACGCCCAGATAGAGAGCGCTCTCGTTCATCAAATTGTGAAATGCAATGGAGACAGGAAAAATCACTACAGAAAATCTGAAGGCACTTCCAAGCTCTGCTCTCTCAACTTGATGGTGTAAAACTAAAGGGGATTGAGATGCAAGCTTGGGGACCAAACAGAAAAATATATAGCCAAGCTTCCATCAAGCTTCTATTGGCTATGTGTCAAGTGTTCCACAGATCATGGTAGAGAACTCCAGATGGAGTAATGGACCACTTCAGAAGCTCCCAACAAGAAATTAATTAACTGCAGTTGATTTCTGTAATTTAAGGAAATTACTGCAGTTGGTTTCCAGAAATTAAGGAAATGATTGTAGTTCACTTCTGTAATTGTAGGCAGCAGTTGGGAAAAACTTAATGGAGCTTAAAATTCTGCCACTTGGTCCATACTTCCAAACTTAATGCCTCATCTTAAAACCCATTGATAATCTGCATTAAGTAATAAATACATGAATCATGGCGATAAGTCCTCTAATGACGAGTATTATCTTCCATGTATTGCTATGTATTTATTCTTATTATAATTTATTGGGCAACAATTTCTTAATGAATACACCTTATGTTTATTCTTGGTCCTACACAGATGAATTTTCTCAATCAAATTAAAGTGCACATAAATATGAGAAAAACATCACAATAATTAAGAATTTCATTAAAATAACATTGTCCATACAATGAAAAACTGCATAATGGAACCAAGTCCCATATTCATTACATGATCCTTGAATTTAAACGGTGGCATGCCATTAGTCAAAGGATCAGTGATCATCAACTCAGTGCTGACGTGCTCAAAGACCACTTTCTTTTCTTTAACATGTTCCCTTATAGCTAAATACTTAATGTCGATGTGTTTATTTCGAGTCCCACTTTTGTTGTTTTTAGCCATAAAAACAACAGCTGAATTGTCGCAATATATTCTCAATGGCTTAGAGATAGAATCCATAATTCTAAGCCCAGAAATGAAACTCTTAAGCCATACACCATGTAAAGTGGCCTCAAAACAGGAGACGAACTCGGCTTCCATAGTGGAAGTGGCAATCAAGGTCTGCTTGGCACTCCTCCATGAAACAACTCCACCAGCCATCATAAAAATGTATCTTGATGTTGATTTACGTGAATCAACACATCCAACAAAGACAGAATCTGAGTAGCCAATTACTTCCAAATTGTTCGTCCGTCTATACATAAGCATGTAGTCTTTGGTTCCTTGAAGGTACCTCATTACTTTCTTTGCATCTCTCCAGTGATCTAAACCTGGATCACTCTGATATCGTCCCAACATTCCCACAACAAATGCAATGTCAGGTCTTGTGCAGACCTGCGCATACATTAGGCTTCCGATAGCAGAAGCATATGGAATGTTTTTCATTTGTTCCCTTTCAAAGTCGTTCTTCGGGCATTGGTTCAAATTGAACCTATCACCCCTCACAATGGGAGCTACACTTGGTGAAAAATCCTTCATCCGAAATCTCTCTAAAATTTTATTAATATAGGTTTCTTGAGACAGACCCAAGATGCCTCGAAATCTATCTCTATGGATCTTAATGCCAATGACATAAGATGCCTCACCCATATCCTTCATATCAAAATTTTTAGAGAGGAATTGTTTCACCTCATGTAGCAAACCCTTATCATTGGTTACTAGCAAAATGTCATCCACATATAAAACAAGAAAACAAATTTTACTCCCATTAACTTTCAGGTATATACATTGATCCATAATGTTTTCTACAAAACCAAAAGAAGAAATTACATTATGGAATTTCAAATACCATTGGCGGGATGCTTGTTTTAAACCGTATAATGACTTCTTGAGCTTGCAAACCAATTGCTCACCATCACTAGAGGGGAATCCTTCAGGTTGTTTCATGTAAACCTCCTCCTCTAGATCTCCATTAAGAAATGTCGTTTTCACGTCCATTTGTTGCAACTCCAAGTCAAAACGGGCTACTAATGCCATAATAACGCACACTGAATCTTTCTTAGATATAGGAGAGAAAGTCTCTGTGTAGTCAATTCCCTCTTTTTCAGTGAATCCCTTAGCAACAAGTCTTGCCTTGTATCTCTCAATGTTGCCCAATGAGTCTTTCTTTGTCTTAAAGACCCATTTACGTCCAATGGCTTTTTCACCATTAGGCAACTCAACAAGATCCTAGACTTCATTACTCTTTATAGAATTCATGTCTTCCTTCAAGGCATCGTACCATAATTTTGATCCTTTGCAACTCATAGCTTGTGAAAAGGACTCAGGATCATTTTCGGCTCCAATGTTGTAGTCAGATTCTTGCAGATACACAACATAATCATCAGGAATTGTTGATCTCTTTGGTCTAGTAGATCTTCTTAATGTTGTACCATCATCTTCCTGAGAAGTATGTGGTTCAACTCGTTCAAAAGTTCTTGGCAACTCTTGAACTACCTGATCTACTGGAATGTCGTTAACAACTTGTGGAACTTCAACAATTGGTTGTTCACCACCAGTTTGTACTTGAAGGGTGTCGTGAACAATGATCAATCTATCACTTGAGGTGGAAGGTTGAAACTCTGAATGATCCTTCTTAGAAACTATGTTCCCGGTTTGATCGCTTCCATTGATCAAGTCATTTTCAAGAAACTTTGCATTTCTTGATTCCAAAATCCTAGTGTTGTGAGATGGACAATAAAATATGTAACCTTTAGACCTTTCAACATATCCAATGAGATACCCACTAATGGTCCTTGGGTCTAGCTTCTTTTCTTGTGGATTATAAATTCTCACTTCAGACGGGCATCCCCAAACATGCATATGTCGCAAACTCGGTTTCCAACCTTTCCATAATTCAAATGGCATCTTAGGAACAACTTTGGTTGGAACTCGATTTAATATATACACTGTCGTCTTAACTGCTTCAGTCCACAAGGATTTAGGAAGATTGGAGCTGCTAAGCATACTCCGCACCATGTCCAATAATGTTCAATTTCTTCTTTTTGCTACACCATTCTGGTCAGGTGAACCAAGCATGGTGTATTGGGCAACAATCCCATGCTCTTGAAGAAATTTTGCAAATGGCCCAGGTGCTTGTCCATCTTATGTGTATCTATCATAATATTCTCCACCTCTATCTGATTTCACGATCTTAATTTGTTTGTCGCATTGTTTATCTACTTCAGCCTTAAAGATCTTAAAGGCATCTAATGCTTCGCTCTTTTTATGAAGCATGTAGAGATATATATATCATGAGTAATCATCTATAAAGGAGGTGAAGTATCTCTAACCATGTGAGTCCATGTCTGGACTACATATATCAGTATGTATGATCTCTAATATGTCCGAACTCCTATTGGCACCTTTCTTTGACTTGTTGGTCTGCTTTCCCTTTATGCAGTCCACACAAGTCTCAAAATCAGTAAAATCCAGAGTGTTAAGCACCCCTTCATTTACCAATCTTTTAATTCTTTCTATGGAGATATGACCTAGTCTTCAGTGCCATAATTTAGAGGAATATTCATTAATAACACATCTTTTAGTGCCAGTGTCAACATGCATTGAATCATAAGTGACATTATTTTGTAAATTAATGCAGTAAAGACCATTAGACACAATACCATTCCCAACATAATCAGATTTATAAAATAGACTGAAGGATTTTTCTGAAAAGTTAAAGAAATATCCAAAAGGTACAAGCCTTGAGACTGAAATCAAGTTTCTAGAAAAACTTGGAACATAAAAGGTCTTTTCTAATTCTAAAACAAAGCCACTACTTAAAGTTAAATAACATGTTCCTATAGCTTCCACATGTGAGCCCGTCTTGTTTCCTGATAAGATGCTTTGCTCACTTCCCACTGGCTTCCTTAGGTTTTGCAAACCCTACAAAGAATTCGAAATGTGAATTGTTGATCTAGAATCAATCCACCATGTGTTAATATTAACATTAACCATATTAGATTCATAACAAACAAATGAGATTAAATTACCTTTGTCCGCAAGCCATTTTTGAAATTTGGCGCATTCCTTCTTGATGTGTCCCTTCTTTTTACAGAAGAAACACTTGGAATCCTTCTTAATATCGGCTTGGGGAGGTACTTTACCTTTCCCTTTCCGATTGGCTTGAGATTTGTCCTTTCCACGCGTTGCCAGCATTGCACTTTCTCCCAGTTCCATCACCAGTCTCTCTTCCTCTTGAACACACATGGTCATGAGTTCATTTATTGACCATTTATCCTTATGTGTGTTGTATGAGATTTTGAAAGGTCTGTATTGGTGTGGAAGGGTGTTTAGGATGTAGTGCACCAGGAAGGACTCAGATATTTCAACCTCAAGTTTCTTCAATTGAGCCACAGTGTCCCTCATCTGCATGATGTGCTCGCGCACACCTTTCACACTGGTGAGCCTTAAGGATGAGAACTTCATGATTAGGGTGCTTTAGTTGTGGCAAACTTGGGCACATGAAGAAAGAATGTCGATTCTGGAAGAAAGGACAAAAGGATTAGAGACCGTCTAGTACAAATCACAAGTCATCCAACACTAATGAAGGTGAGACTACTGCTGTAGCCACATATGGTGATGTGTTGTTTACTGTTTCAGTAGAGGATGCATGTGTATATACATCTAGTAGTAGCTTTGATTGGATCCTTGACTCTGGGGCATCTCACCATGTAACCCCATGCAAAGATAGTTTTGTTT